>VDFB02281492.1:1001803894-1001838485 GCA_007258455.2 Sequoia sempervirens | reverse complement strand
TGTCCTTGAATGTATCTGCACTCTATGAACTATGAACTGTACTTGCATATCACTTGGATGTACAAGTAATAGTAAACGCAACCCAATGGTACAAATCACAACTCATAGTATCCATATACACCCATGCATGAAAACATGATATTGAACACATTAACATAAACATAGTGTTCTAGGGCTAATTTGTTAATTGTCTCTGATCAATAGTTCCAATGCACACAAGGCTTATTGCAATCATTTTTTTCTTTTAATTGCTATGTACTTAAAGGCTAACTAGCTATTGCCTAATTATTAAGATATGGGACAATACAAGGATGAATGATCTGCTAACTGAATGGGGTCATTTTACTTCAACTACATAGCACTTATTCTTAATTGTTTAATGTGATGACATGCAACCAAAATTCAGAACAATTAGAATCCACACACATGCATGCATAGATACATGCTCTCTAATATATTGATATGCATATGGTTTTCTATCAGCACAATCCTTGAACACTGTCTAGGTACGGGTGCTACTCTATTAATTGACACTGATAAATAGATAAAATGTATTCATAGACACATAGCTACACACATGTTCCAATGCACACATGGATCGATATATGCATAGATGTATACATATATACATGGAAAAATACATACATGATCATGTGCTTACAACTATATATGCGTTCATGTATCCATGGATGGACATATCCATGTATCAATAGATCACTTAATATATGCACATATTCAAATAACTACATGGGACTGGGGAATGAATATTTATGTGTCCTTTACATGATAGCAATGAATCCTATAAATTTGTGTATATGCATCAAAGCACATAGCTATCAATGAAGCTATGCATTTGCATTTTCACAAGCACTTTAAAACAATCACAATTCACAAAGCCACTCCCATGGGTTCCAAAAACAAATAAATGCCAATTTACCAATATGAAATATAACTCACGAAATTGAGTTCTTATATCTTTAAAAGCAATATGCACAACAACCACAATATGACTGGATGGCTAGCAGACACCATCCACAAAAAAGCATTTAAAGCAAATGCAACAGTAATCTGTTATATACACACATACATACATGGCTACATAGATACATGCATGCATATAAACATAATTACATGCACACACATATACATGCAAACCTGTATGCATGGATGCATACAAAGACTATGTTTCATGGGATTATTGAACAGTTAACTTGCTTTCTGTATGCTTCCATATTTTGCACATGTGCCTATGAGGACAATAACCATAATATTTAACAGTATTCCTCTATCCTTGATGACAGTTCATTGGTTCCAAAGATCTTTTATAGGACAGCTATACATTTCCTACAAGACTCGGATGAATCCTTCGTATTTCAAGGAAAGATTTGGATCAATCACACTTAAAATGATCTAAACTATGATTTTACAATCAAAGTATCCAAATGCATTGCAAGAGTGTGAAACCCAGGTTCCATTTAAGATGTACAATGAGAATAGACAGCAGGGAAAATGCATGTTCTTTAAAGTCTGTACACCAATTTCAACAGGTTGTCTAGCCATTGTCCAAAATATGGTTTTCTATTAGCATAGTCCTTGAACCTTCTTTAGGTCTAACTGCTACTTTGTTAATTTACTTTGATTGAAAGGTCAACATGTGAAATGTAGCTAAGGATAGTTATAGTTAACTGTACGTTGCTTCTGAGATTTACATGAATCCTTGGTATTTCAAGGAAAGGTTTGAATCGATAACACTTAAAATGATCTAAACTATGATTATACAGTCAAAGTATCCAAATGCATTGTAACAATGCAAAACCCAACTATCATTTACGATGTACAATGAAAGCAAAAAGAAGGGAAAATGCATTTGCTTAAAATTTTTTAAACCAATTTCAACAAATTGTCTACCCATTGTCCAAAATTTGTTTTTCTAGCAGCACAGTCCTTGAACCTTTTGCAGGTCTAACTGCTACTTTGTTAATTGACTCTGATTCAAAGGTCAAAATGTGAAATGTGGCCAAGGAAAATTATACTTATTTATCTCTTTTGATTGTTATATATTCAAAGACTAATTAGCAATCCAAACAGCCCCACGTCAAGTCAGATGCTATTAAATCCATTGAATTCGCATTAATGAATTATGTACCTTTAGCCACTAGTTTTAATCAAAGTATGCATATGGTTTCAGAATCAAACTCTCAAAATTTTTAAAGCTTCATTTTTTGAAACGAAGATCTACTTTTGAACCCCAGCTGCTTAATTTTTATGAAACATATAGCATATGCCACTCACAATACCCATTTGCAAAGATTGTCCTTGTAACAAAAAGCAACAATATGATTACAAGTACAATCAATATAGTGAGAATCTTGAATCAACCCTTTTCTCTGTCTACTATATGCAGTTGTAAACAAAGGAGAAGGTTTATTCTAGGAACTCACCTTCTACTACTTGCTTCAAGAATTTGCCACAGCTGGCCCGCTACACAACCTCTTTTCTTCCAACCAAAAGCATTGCACCATGTAAAAAGCTTTCATTAGAAAACAAAAAACATGCCTTTGTTTTTTCCTAAAAGAATAACAATATATAGCACTCTTACTGCGATGGATACTAATAGCAAAGACCATTTAAACACTACCAAGCATTTTTTCTAGATTCAAGAGACACAAGTATAAATGCAAACAAGATTAACTACACAAACTACTTGCGAAAGCTTCTTGGACCACAAATCTTCTAGCAATGAATTTGATCGCTCTTTTGCATGAAGACTAAAACTATTCTATGAAACAATATTTCTTATCTGCTCTATGGCAACATTGTAATTTGGATTCTACAACATTTTTTGACATAGTTTTTTATAACCCCAAGATACAAAAATAGTAACAATGACATCTGACAGAATTTTTATGCTTCCCGGGAGAGAAAAGGTATCTATTGCATTCTTTATGCTCCCATTGTTTGCATTTATGCCTACAAGGACAACAACGATGAATTTTTAATAGAATCCCTTTATCCTTTATGCTTTCATGACAACGGAAAAGCTCAAAGCAACACACTGTCGACTAATTCCTGAAAAGCTCTCTTTATCGCACATGTTTTGATGACAACGGTAAAGATCAAAACAAGACACTATCGACTCACATGCATGAAGTAAAATGAAAGATACAAAAATAGTAACGACAACATCTGATAGAATTTTGATGCTTGCCCACAGGAAAAAGGTTTCTACTACACTCTTTATGCTCCCATTGTTTGCATTTTTGCCTACGAGGACAA
Source organism: Sequoia sempervirens (assembly GCA_007258455.2). Lineage (NCBI taxonomy): Eukaryota > Viridiplantae > Streptophyta > Pinopsida > Cupressales > Cupressaceae > Sequoia > Sequoia sempervirens. The sequence goes on along the minus strand of VDFB02281492.1, from coordinate 1,001,835,209 downwards.
CAGCGACGACTTTGAACAAAATCCCTCTATCCTTTATGCTTTCATGATAACGAAAAAGCTCAAACCAACACACTATCGAGCCATTGTTCAAAAGCTCTCACTATCGCACATGTTGACATAATTTTAGTTCCAAAGCCCTCTCTATGGGACCACTTTATAGCAATCAAAAAATACAAACTCTACAGGGCTTTCATGCATGAAGTAAAATGAACAAGAGGATTTCTACATAATACCTATCAAACGCAGATGAGACCTTCGCATTTCAACAAGAGACTCAAATAGATAACACCAAAAGTAGTTTAATATACAGATTTATGCCCAGGAGGACAACAATGACGACTTTTAATAGAACCCCTCTATCCTTTATGCTTTGATGACAACGGAAAAGCTCAAAGCAACACACTGTCGACTCACATGCATGAAGTAAAATGAACAAGAGCATTTCTAAATAATACCTATCAAACACAGATGAAACCTTTGCATTTCAATAAGAAATTTGAATAAACAATACTAAAAATAGTTTAAAATATGAATTTATAATCAAAGTATAAACCCTACTTGCATTTCTTGTATGAAATAGACTTAAAAACAAAAAAGTTACCTCTTCTGCTCTCACTTTCAAGCGTTTTACTGTAACGAAACTCTGGAAATGACCAAATTATGACCTCAAATAACTCATTTCTGGGTCTGGATTCTGCAACTATAACATATCCTGCTCAACCGCTAGAACTCTCCTCAGAACACCGCTTACAGAAGACAAAAACAACATACACAAAGTAATGGAAATGCATACCAAGTAACTTAACTCTATATTAAATGACCATAGTACCCTAGCCACGCGTAGCCTCCAAACCATCCCAGCGCCTTCACCTCGAGCCACATGCCATTCAATGCATTTATTTTTTATTCATACAAAACGTACGGCTATCCGCCACCTTGATAAACTATGCCTTTGCTTAATTTTAATTAATCAATTTTTGCGCTCACAGTTTCCTAATATTTTAATGCATTTAATCTGCATTCATAGATTATGTACCTCTAGCCACCAACTTTTAAACTATTCCTTTGCTTAAATTTATTTAATCAATTTATGCGTTCACATTTTCCCGAATTTTTTAAAACGAAAATAATTTTTAAAGCTACTCGCGCGAATAGAAAAATAGATAAATGCTAATTTTCCAATATATAAAATAGCTCTCCAAATTCAAACTATACAAAAAAATAACTAATATGTTAAATGGCGAAATCTGATTGGTCAATGCAATCGGTTAAATGCATTCCAGGCGAATGCATAAGTATACCTACCTACCGGCAGGAACTAATAATATATAAATTGCAATTTATCACTCCTATTTCTGTCTTTGCACTACTAAAACTCTATAACATGTGCATAGTTTTCGCTTTTCATTGCAAGTGTTGCATGACTATTTGCAGGAAACGATAAATGTTAGAATTTATAACAACTTATTTGTAGCGCATTAGAGTGGTGCAGGGGAAGCGTGGTGGGCCCATAACCCACAGGTCCCATTATCGAAACCTGGCTCTAATATAAGATACAGTGATCAGTTGTGGCTTCCGTTTAACTTTAAAAGGAAAAATCCTTGAAATTTAAGCTCGGGAAAAAGTGTGGCAGTGATAAGAAGGAACAAATCAAGTCACCATATTTGGCATTCCTCCTCTATTAGAAATGGTCACTAAAGTGAAATAAGTGGTCGTAATGATTAATTCTCACACGTGTTGTAGTTTAATCTGAAATAACTACAAAGCTTGAAACTTTCATAGAGGTGGTGGCGCAGTTGGCTCGCGCGTAGGTCTCATAGCCATCATTGAGGAATCTCGAGGTCGAGAGTTCGAGCCTCTCTTACCCTGTTCTTTTCTCGTTTCAAACTAAATTGCTCAATCCCACTGTGTTTAATGACTTTTATTGTGTCGCTTCATTTTTTGTGAATGAGAACTTCAGTTATATTCGATAGTTTTTTCAAAATATTTTATTGCTTATTAAATTATGATTTATTATTTATATTTTAAAATTTTATTTTATGATTGTAGTTTAATGGTAACTTAAGTAGGAGGTATTTTCCACAGTGTGTTAAATTTTAATATTGCTAGTAGGATTCAACCGTGCTAGTTTTTCAGTCAAACTCATTGACCCATGTTTCATGAATATAGTTCACAGGGACATGTCTCTCATGATAATGAATGGTCCAGTTAGCATTCATTGCATCTAGGTGATGCTCACAGAGGTGAAGCTTTGGCCCTTCCCAAGAGGTCACCCATCCCAATACTACTCCAACTCAAGCGCACTTAACCATGGAGTTTTCCCCAAGGTTAGGCCCACTTAGCTTGCAACCCCATTTGCAAAAACTTTAGAAAGTGTTGTGCCTTATGAACCATTCATTATAGAGCCCCTTTAGCTCATCAATTGAAAAGTAGGAGGTATTTTCCACGTGTCAAATTATGATATTGTTAGCAAGATTTGACCATCTAGTTTTCTGAGTCAAACTCATTGACCCATGTTTCATGAGTAGTAGTTCACAAGAACCCGTCTCTCATGATAATGAATGGTCCACATAGCACTCATTCTAGGTGATGCTCATAGAGGTGAAGCTTTGGGCCTTCCCAAGAGGTCACCCATCCGAGTACTACTCCAACTCAAACATGCTTTAACCATGGAGTTTTCCCCAAGGTTAAGCCCACTTAGCTTGCAACCTCATTTGCAAAACCTTCAGCAAGGGTTGTGCCTTATGAAGCATTCATTATAGAGCCTCTTTAGCTCATCAATTGATAATTAGGAGGCATTTTCCATGTGTCAAATTATGATATTGTTAGCAAGATTCCACCATGTAATTTTCTGAGTCAAACTCATTGACCCATGTTTCATGAGTAGTAGATCACAAGAACATGTATCTCATGATAATGAATGGTCCACTTAGCACTCATTGCATCTAGGTGATGCTCACAAAGGTGAAGCTTTGGGCCTTCCTAGTAGGTCGTCCATCCCAATACTACTCCAACTCAAGCATGCTTAACCATGGAGTTTTCCCCAAGGTTAGCCCCACTTAGCTTGCAACCCCATTAGCAATGCAATCATCAATCAATTTCACCCAATGTTAATTTTTTAGGAGAGGGTTTGAAAGAGTTTTATTTTTTTTATTTTATCACTGTAGTTTAATGGTAGCTGCTAAGTAGGAAGTATTTTCCACGATGTGTCAAATTACGATATTGCTAGCAGGATTCAACCATGTAGTTTTTTGAGTCAAACTCATTGATCCATGTTTCATGAATGGTAGTTCACAAGAGCACATCTCTCATGATAATGAATGGTCCAGTTAGCACTCATTGCATCTAGGTGATGCTCATAGAGGTGAAGCTTTGAGCCTTCCCAAGAGGTCACCCATCCCAATACTACTCCAGCTCAAGCACACTTAACCATGGAGTTTTCCCCAAGGTTAAGCCCACTTATCTTGCAACCCCATTTGCAAAACCTTCAGCAAGTGATGTGCCTTATGAACCATTCATTATAGAGCCTCTTTAGCTCATCAATTGAAAAGTAGGTATTTTCCACAATGTGTCAAATTATGATATTGTTAGCAAGATTCGACCATCTAGTTTTTTGAGTCAAACTCATTGACCCATGTTTCATGAGTAGTAGTTTACAAAAACCTGTCTCTCATGATAATGAATGGTCCACTTAACACTCATTCTAGGTGCTACTCATAGAGGTGAAGCTTTGGGCCTTCCGAAGAGGTCACCCATCCCAATACTACTCCAACTCAAACATGCTTTAACCATGGAGTTTTCCCCAAGGTTAAGCCCACTTAGCTTGCAACCCCATTTGCAAAACCTTTAGCAAGGGTTGTGTCTTATGAACCATTCATTATAGAGCCTCTTTAGCTCATCAATTGATAAGTAGGAGGTATTTTCCACTGCATGTCAAATTATGATATTGCTAGCAGGATTCAATCGTGTAGTTTTTCAAGTCAAACTCACTAACTCATGTTTCATGAATAGTATATCACAAGAACCTGTCTCTCATGATAATGAATGGTTCACTTAGCACTCATTGCATCTTGGTGATGCTCATAGAGGTGAACCTTTGGGCCTTACTTGGAGGTCACCCATCCTAGTGCTACTCCAACTCAAGTGTGCTTAACCATGGAGTTTTCCCCAAGGTTGAGCCCACTTATCTTGCAACCCCATTACCAATGCAATCATCAATCAATTTCACCCAATGTCATTTTTTTAGGAGAGGGTTTGAAAGATTTTTATTTTCAAAAATTTAAAAATGAAAAAATAAATCTAGGTCTTTTTCCCTTATGCCTTTTTCTTTTCATTTTTTATCTCATTTTTTCATATATTTTCTTATTTTTCTTTTTACAAAATACATTTTGCAAATAACTTAAAATGCCTAAGTAATTTGAATTAATTATTTTCTCAAAAACTTGAATAATTGAAGTTAACTTTTTCAAATAAAGAATTTTTTTTTTTATCACAATTAAATTTATTGCAATGATTTAAATACTTTATAATGCATTTAACTAAGCACTTTTCCCTTTCACCTATTTCCCAATTTTCTTAATTCCTAATGCATCAAGCATCATTAAAACACAATTTTTAACCTTTGAAATACAGTTGCATACAATGAAAAATAATTAACCACAATTTAAAGTCACTTTCACAAATTTTTCACAAAGCATAGTCTTAAATTGCCACCAATTTGAATCTAAAACCATAATGGAAAATTGGGCTCATCTCATACTCAAACTAACTATGATAGTGGTTACCAAGCACATTGGCTTAAAGTGACATCTTTGATATAGTTTATGTTGGGAAAATAACCCAAACCTAGATAGTCAAGTGGGAAAATAAACATGTACTTGCACACTTAATTCACATGTAAAGAATACTTGGTTCACATATATAATAGTTGAAGCAATATAAATTTACCCAAGAGGGTACAACATCATATAATTATAGAATTTTGATAATCAATGAAAATACAATATACTAAGATCATTAAAATGCCCACATCTATAATTTTGTTACATAAAACATAACACATGTGTCTAAAGTATACAACATGCAATGAAGTATATCAAGTCCTTACAAGGATCTTGGCACACTACCATACATGCATCTTAATGCCAACAATACACCAACAACTGAAATGTAGAGGAACACCATCTCTAAACATGTGGGTGGACTAAACAAATGCTAGATAATGCATAAATACATCTCAACTAGGAAACATGTCAGTCAATGCACAAACAACTATCGCAATAAAGATTATTAATAAAAACAATGAAGTTGAACACTAGTAAACACTTAATAGAACATGCATAAGCACAACCTATGCATCCCATGATATATAGTCAAAATATAATGTCAATAGTGGGCATCACAAGGAAATGAATGTGTGGGAATTACAATAAAAGATTTTAAATCCATAAAGGGACTAACCAAGGTAGCTTTTCCTTAACCCTTTGTTCTATAGGTATTCCTTATTGTATTTTTATACTTGTGGGTAATTTTATGATGAATCTATAAAGAGTCGTACTTAGTTCCAATTAAGAGAAGTGATTAGAAGATCCAGAACTAGCTCTACAAATTGTTGGGTCACTCTAAGGTATATGAATTCTTCTTGGTAATAGATACAAGGAAGCACTTCTCTTCACTCATGGAAACAATCCTAGGTGTAGGGAAATGGGTATGTGCAGAATCATGGTGCGCCAAAAAGTGGCAATATTTGTAGGGTATGTGGCTGACGACTTTTTTTTCACCCAAAATTAATGAAACGAAAAGGGTTTTTAGAGGAGATTCTCAGCTTTCCAAAAATATAAATTATGATTTAATTTGAATTTAATAAATAATTATTATTCATTTTCTATTAGAATTACACTAAAGTCATTCGATAGGTTGATTGAAAACATCTATAACTTTCAAATGGTATCATATTTTTGAATCCAAAACATGCGTCATATTCTATGCTTCACAAATTATAGGATTAAAAAATAAAAAATTAAATTTCATGAAGTTTTGACCAAGTTAAGGTGGTCGGTGCAGGCGAGTTTTTATATTTTCAAATAGTTGTAATAAAAAATTCATAATTAATTATTTACTTGGAAAAAAATTACAAAAAATATGCATCACATCCGGACATGAGTCCTCTTATATATAAAATCTTACAAAAAATATTATCATTTTATTATGGTTAGGGTGGTCAGGGCCACCTACTTCTTATTTTTTCCCTGAAATTTAAGTACTCTGCATTGAAATTTCAAATTTTCACCAAATAGATTTTATTTATTTTTAAATAAACCTAGTATTTTAGAAACTACATTCAATTTTCTACAAATTCTATTCTTACATATTTTTTAAATAATATAGATAACTTATTCAAATATTTACGTCAAGTTGCCTAACACTGATTTTTCTGAATTTTTTGCCACTTAAGGGCCTATTTTTTGCACGATGATCCTGCACATACCCAAATACTTCTCCCTAGTCTTAGGTGTAGGATAGGACTTCTCGCTAATGTAGGGTGGACCCCATTCCAATGGTGTTCCAATGTCAAAATTAACTTAAAATTGGTTTGCAATCCTAGAATGATCTTTCGATTCTAGTCTAAAGGCATCCTAGTCAAAATTTTAGGTGTATTTTGCTTCATTTCACTTTTTCTCTCTTCTATAATATATTTTTTATTGATTTGATACATAATTTTCTATTTTACGACATGTTTCCCTCATTATCATGGTGGGAGTCCATATTGAGAAGTGGTCAATATTAAATCTTACATAGTACCTAAAAATTTGGAGTCATTTGGACCTAAAGGACTTCACCCCATCCTTGAACTTTGTAACCTCCCAAGCTCAAAATTTAAAAAAAATTAGTTTGTAACCTCCTCAAATAATTTTAAACCTGATTCAAACATGTCCTAGTCCAAAAGGTGCATTTATTCCCATCTCCTTTACTATTTTAAGATTCCTAGATTAGCATTTGATTGTTCTTATTTTTTCCACTCTTACATTTGTGTTTGGACTATTGGTCAAACTCAATTCCTATTTTTAGGTGTTGATTGTTTGAAAACACTTAGTTCTTATTAAAATAATTGACCAAATAAACACTTACAATCCCCTTAAAAATTTAGGAAAGAAGTTACATTTTAGGTTATTTCAATTATTTTCTCTCTATTTGCTATCACATTTTCTATCTCACTACCTAATTCGCCACTTTCTTGAGCAATATACACTCACTTCTTAGCACATCCATTTTTATTCTCCAGTTTTGGATGTTCAAATTCCTCAAGGCCTACTTCAGGTCACATCTAAAATAGGTACCACTAAAACTCCTTATATGGCCTCCTCTATTTTTTGCCTCCCCCTTTCATGGGTGTTTTTTCCTCATTGGGGTCTTGTGCACCCCTACTAGATGTTGTGGTATCCTTTTGTACTTTTCATTATTTGGTGCATTGCTTGTTCCTTTTGCAATTATCCTTGCCTTGTGCCATTTTCTTAGATAGATTCTCTTTATCCCTCCATGCAAGTTGATAAGAAACCTCTGTAAATTGGATCAATAAAACAAATCTCATGAATTTCACCCTTTCAACCATCCAAATATTGATACACCTTCTCCACATCATCATCCATGTGACTTTCTTGAATGCCAAGTTTATAAAACTCCTTGATGTACTCCTTCACAACTTCATTCCCCTCTACCATAAATTCTAGAATTTGGTATAAAGAAATATAAATTATAATTTGTAAGCAAAAAATTCTCCTTCAAAATTTCCACAATTTGTGTAACAACCCCGATGTTCTACTTAGTAAAAATTCCAAAGATTTCACGCTAAGTGAATATTCTATGATGCCATGACATAGCAATAAAAAAATTTATTTTCATAATGTAAATTACATGCACAATTGAGATAACACTATTTCTAAACTTTCATCGCATTCCATTGTAATTTCACAAATCTTCCATAACATAGATATCATATTGAATGAACTCAAGCTTATCATTCATGATTACATTCTTCCATATAAATGGGTACACAATACATACATAGTTCTTCTGAGCTTCATCTGGCAATAGATATACAAACTGGTCCTAATACCACCGTAATGGTCCATACCTTCTAGATGTCCTCACTCCCTAGTGTACACACTCAAGTTGTCCCCAATGTTAGCACAAACATCCACAAACTTCGGCCACCATCTGATGAGGAGAAGCATCACTCGAGCACTTTTATACCAACCATGGACTCAATGCAGTCCCCTACACATCTATCATTTGATAGATGACCCTACCCTTTGATGAAGATATTGGTTGGTAAACCTCATAACAATAGCCTATCTAAGCTTAGTGTTGTGTCCTACATGACTAGAACTTGTAAACCCTACAATCCTAGACTAGCATGCATAAAAGAGACACAATGAATTGAAAATGTAAATAGTGGCTACTTACACTACTTTGGCCAAAGTATTCTCACCCAGTACTTCGAGTGATAGTATCCCTATTCACATACAAGTTTATATAGCTTGGTTTGGATTATGATCATTCATATACTATTCTTAGGTAATTCCTTCTATAGGTAGTCCCTAACTTTAGAAATAGCCTAATCCCTTTTTTCCAAATTATAATGGTATCTCTACCAATTAAGCCTAAGCATAAGATATTTCCCCCTTCAATGGATATTCTACTTCCTAGGTATAACATACAAGCTTTTATAGTTTACACAATAACTTCTCACAAACATCTTTCCAAATTATTCCCTTTATTGGACAAACAACCCAATCTTAGGAATATCTTAGTAATTTGAAGTATAGTTAAATATACTTCTTCTATTCATAGATTGAATATTCATAATAACTATATTCAATCAGTAATATATCACATTAATAAGTGGTTCTCATCAAGAGAAAAACCGCATCAATGATTGACCTCATTCGAAGAATACTCATAGCAATAGATGATTCAATTCAAGAGTGTAATCCCTGTAGTAAAAAGAGTTATTCAAAGTAGAATCTTGTCAACAATGTGACTTCATTTCAAGAGTGTAAAGAAACTAACCAAATAGCCACTTTAACTCAATAGGTTAATATTAACCTAGGTTTCAACATTTGTACTTCTCAACCCAAATAGGTTACTCCTAACCTAAGGTTTTATCCAGTAGTTAAGCAATGATCAAGTGATCATACTAGTACAGATAAATGATGATTCATCCTATCATTTCTTTCAAACTATTGATGTACAACTAAACCTTATCATTCCTAAGGTTTCCTAATATCGTAAACCAATAGTGTCAAGCCACTTCATGAAATTGATACATCTCTTATTAAGAATAACCCTTAAGCTATTCTTGTTTCATCATTCCTAGTATACTTATACTAATGACAAACAATTCCTCCTATTACGGAGTAAATACAAGCACTTTCAAAAATAAGCACAAAATAGCTTATTTTCCCTTTCCAAAGAAAATAATATGATTCACTAATGCAATTAATCTCAAGCAAATCAATAAAGAATTCAAATCACAATCTTTCATAAATAACGACAAATAAGAGAAGACTAGATCATCATGCCTCTATATGCTTAATCCAACTAACTGAATTGATGCACAATCTTCAACAAAAGCTTGTTAGCTTCACTTAATCCTTCTAAAGCAATAATTTACTATGAATTCTCTCTCAAGAACTCATAAAGTATTTCACAACTCACACTATAACTCTCAGCTCATAGAATAAACAATTCTCAAAATAATTGCAGCAGAATAAGTTTGCAAAAGAATGTGTTCCAAGTAAGAGAGCTTGCCTCTCTATTTATACAGAAAAATGAGACATTGTAGCCTACAGAAGAGGCATGACAGTTGACACATTTTACCATGAAATTTGACTCAACCTACTCATCTAAAAGGTGGCAACAATCAAAGAGTATACTCAGCATATAATGCCACAGATCAACCTCTATGGTTGACAGCAGTAAAAGACTAGTTCAATTTGCACATGATCAAATGATGACAATCGAATTGTATCCAAAATGGACTTCTACAAAAAATAGAACTTCATAATGTGGCGCCAAGTATACAACCATCTTCCTATTACTTTGGCATGGCTATTCACATCGAATTAGTCTACTATTAACAAGAAACACCTTACTATGTCACTTAGTCATAGCTTTACTGAGAAAAAGAGTAAATATGAGTTGCTTTAGCACACAAATGGTGATTTGACCAGTTCTTGCATTACTATTTTACTTTTCCTATTCTCAAGTATTCGTAAACACTTAATGAGGTTGGCTTATATTCTATCACTTTATATCCTAGACATAAGCATTCTCAGTTTAAGTAATTCATTGTTTAAATAATAAAGACTCATTTCAATAGCATCAACTTATATGGTGTATTTTCCATATCGAACTTATTGTTGAGCAATACTTAGCATGTAGTTCGGCCTTTAAATGCTTTGCATATTTTATATGTACCTATCAGCCTTTATACTTTTAGATGCCACCTCATTACCCAGCATGCTATGAAGTTTACTTTCAGTCTTACATATTGTGTGTAGCATGCCTTGGTTTGAGCCTCTTAATACTTCCTTTAACCATTGGTTCTATCGCTGTCTATATGCAAACATGTTTCCTTCATTCTTTTTGACTAATTCATTGATAGTGATATCATACTATTCATAGCGTATCTATGTGTTGTCCAAATAAGTAGAGATCTACTTTGTATTAAGAGATCTCTCCTTCTCACATATGCGCCTATGTTTTCAATGTTCTTATAATGTAGTGAATGCCTTTACTAAGCCTTTGCTATCTTACAACTTGTGCTTTATATTAGCGCTATGTAAGGCACTTATAATACATAAGACCATATATATATTTATCACACACATATATTAATATATTTAAACATATATATCACTAGCGTGTATATATGGATATATTAATATATATAAACATGATTACATTCACATGGTTACTTGTTACATCAATAGCCATCAATATAGACCATCATTTGTTTACTAGCCACATTCATACACCATCGCTTACATATATATACATATACACATATCAATACATATGTATTTAATTATATATGCTTACATATATATATTAATATATTGATATCGATCAAAATATATATATATATATTGATAAAATGTATACACAGATCGATGTCTTAATATTCGAGTGTACACTTATATATTTAAATAAACATATGCTAAAAAAATTATACATATATATACATATATTAATATATATATATATATATATATATATATATATATATATATACGTTTACCTTAATGTAACAATAAACATATACATTAATATATAATATAGATATATAACATTGTTCTAACTTCCATACCTGTGCACATATACTATTACTATCTTATTGATAGGAAGCATATGTGCGATGTATATATAGACATATTCCACGTATGTTTACCTCATCAATAAAGCATAATAACACAAGGAAGAACTCACAAGCTCTAAATAGATAAACATCATCCAAGGATGTACTAAATAGTAATCAAGACCCTTACTAATGCAAACACATCATAAGTTAAGGATGACTTACCAATTCCCAATGTTGTGACTTGACTCAACCATTCTATTGTGAGTGTATGTGTGAGCTCTAATAGGTTTCATTTAGTGTTATTTGACTAATCACTTATCCTAAGTGATACTTCCCCTCCCTTTTGGAGGATTGAACCTATCCCTGCAACCAACTTAGCACATTTGCACTGGTAGTTAGATGTTCATAATGAATCCTTATGCATAATAAACTTTAGCATATTCATATAGCAATCATTGTAAACATATTTACTCTTTCAAAGCCATATTAAGAATTTATCAATACTTTCACATAATACCTATTTCAATATTCTATTCCTTTACAAACATATCAAATCATGATTGTATTTACCATCCTATTTACTCATGAAGGTAAAAGTAAATTAGTAACAACAAGACGAGGTGTGACATACTTCCCTCCTTGTGTATCATTGTCCCCAATAATTTAGAGCACTTTAACACAAAGATGAAGTCAAATAAAGGTTTATACCTACCTTTCCCAATTCATGTAAGAATTATAAAATAATCTTCCCTCGTAGCATCTCCCCTTGCAATCTTGTCCTTTTTGGGCCTTGCATCGAGTGTCCTTGCTAATGCACAGGGATAATTTGTGTGCCTTACACATACTTTCTCTTTCAAAGAGCTTTGTACTTTATAATATTTTTACATCATATATACATCCTAAGTACATTAGTAACTATATACCACATGACACCTATGTCCCAGTGACTAGAAGCACATTCTCATTGGCCCATGAATTTGTCCTTAGCGTAATCCAAATAGATAAGGAATGTTGATGTATTGTACACTGCACCATGGGTCCCATCCTTCTCTTTGGTAGTTACACCTATAGACAACTCAGAGGTCGAGTTAGTCCATCACTTACTCATCCATTTTTCCTTAATCATAAAATTAATGTTCTTGACTATTTGTCCATCTTGAGCATAACATTGCTCTTGGTCATCAATTTCAAACATAATGATACTGATTTATATTTCAAGCTTTTTATCAACAAAGTTTCTCATTGATCTTTTGATCCATTAGTCTATTTTATCGATCTTTTAGGTCTAAGGTTATCCCCATTTCTTAGCCTATTTTAGCTTAATAGAGTTTTTGACCTTCCTTTCCTTATAATGGATCAAACCTCAATAGTGGAAGTTTATAAATATTCTACAGAGTGTTCAAGATTTGGTTTATCACTTTTGCCTATTTGGCTACAATAATGTATTGAGCATTTGTTTAATTGAATGTTTCACAATATGATCATGGTTTATAAAACCTTATCATTATTTGCTTGTTCATAACTAAGATAACCCTCTCAGGAATACTAAGCAACTACTTCACACAATATATTACTTAGGACCAAAATCCTATATATCAAATTTTCAATCTACGTTGGTTGCCTTGGTAATTTGGTTCGCCATAATATTATGTCAATTCCAGTACCATAGATAGATTAAATTATTTTGTGTTCTACCACTCCCCCTCTAGAATCTTTAGAGAGTACACACGTCCTTCTGATGACAACATACTATCTTCATTTCCTGGCATACTGGACACTAACTTGCTACATTCTTCACAACATCTTACTCTATCTTTTTCTAGATTATAGTGGTTCCTCATTCGACAAATAACTTTTTCATTCCAATGTCCTACTATGACATCAATTTACTCATTTCATTCCTTAAACTTCCAAAATTTTGGGTGCATTGGTTCTTTTACCTTCCTTATTAGTCTATTATTTGATTAAATGAAAACCTATTTTGTGGACTTATGCCACATAAGCATAATGCTTAGACATTTTGTGGAGATAAATCTCCTTCATCTTAAGACATGCATACTTTGGATTTCTTTTGTCCTTAAATCATTTCCAAATTTTTATTCTAATTTTTAGTTCAATCTAACCTTCTCAATGAGCATTGGTACCTTTTCAAGTAACATTTCCCATTCAAGCATGTTGGTTCTCAAAAGATGTCAAATTTAATTGCATGTACCTACTTTTCAAGCACAAACATTTCTCAATAACTACAAATCATGAGTAATTTAGATCTTTTCTTACCTATTCCTTAGGCCATGATCTTCCCTTTCATGTTCAAGTAATCTGCCTATCCTTTTCTAAGGCATTAATGTAATCACAATTGATCTTTCAATCAATCACATGTATAAAGTAATGTAATCACAATTGATCTTTCAATCAATCATCATGTATAAAGTATTGAGTGAGATTTTTTCTCATTGGTCCATCCCATTAAGATTATCAAAATTAGATTCATCAATCTCTAAGCTCATAGATTCCGTAATTGGATTGTCAATAAAGAGATATATTGAATAATTAGCAACTTTACAAGCTAAGAGGCTCTCTAATATTGCAAATGTCTTTTCCATATATTACCAATATCTTTTTTTTGTGGAGGAATTTCCATATCCACAAAGGCTTTTTTATTGATGTACCTTCAACTTAGAGTGTTGTTTCCTTACTAATTCTATTGATTTGACACATAGTGTCTCTCTGTATCCTATTTCCTTTTGGAACCTCTAGACATAAGTTTATTTTTGTTGGCAAGTTGGTGTGTTTAATCTACACTTCTACCAAACTTAGTACTAACCGAACCTTTGTTGGTCCAATCCAATTTACCTTTTTGAGGTTTCTTTCTTTCAATCACTTTTCCAAGTGAATTTGTTCCCAAAACTTGGTAACTTTATCTTCTCATAACCTTAAGCACTCTAAAGTTGTTGGGTTTCTTTTTCTCATCTTAGTCAAAACTCCAAATTGATCTTGTCAATTTTGGTTGATGGAACCATGTCCACTTTTGATTGCTTATTTTCTGACCATTCTGGTCTCTTCCCTTATTCCAAGGTACTATCTCCTTGCAAGTTCTTAGCCTTGCACAAAAATTAGATTCTTGTCAAGATTTCTCCAACTTCTTGGATACCTCCTTTGCTAACTATCTACTTCGTTTGAAGTTTCCAATTTACGTCAATAATGTATACTCATAGATTCATAGTATACTTACTAAATCCAAAAATCCTTGACTCCTTACAACTATAGGTTGCTACTAATAAGGGGTTATTTCATTTTCTTCCCATCCCCTTAGACTCATATAGCTATTCCATTGGGTGAAGGTTCATATTGATTATCGTTCATAACCTTCCTACCTAACCTGATTACATAATCTTCTACAATCAAAGAGGGTTTCATAACGAGTTATTGGTTTAGGAGTTTTCAACTCAAGGGATGACTCTTGTCTTGTCCCAAACTTAAACAAGTTTCCAAGATTCTCATCTTCCTTTTCATTTCCCTCATTCTTTCTTCTTTCCATCGTAGCATAAGAACTTTTCAACAATTATCTTTCGTTAAGATTTATGCATTGTATGCATAATGAGCTCAATGGCTCTAGAGTTGAACTTTGTTGCTCTAATACCACAAGTAACAACCCCAATGTTCTACTTGGTAAAAATTCCAAAGATTTCATGTTAAGTGAATATTCTATGATTCCATTGTAAGAGCTAAAGATATTAGCTCAAAACCCAAGATCACATGCAAAAACAAAGAAAACCTTCTACAAGAGGATATGCAAGAAAGAGCTTGCTTGATATTAAGACCTATCAAATGATGAGGTATGAAGTATATTACAAATGAGTACAAAGACCTTCCTTATATAGGCAAGGTTGAAATGTAGTAATGAACATGATGTTGACAAATGTCATAACCTTATGACATGAGACAACTAACAAAATAATTACCTAGGAAATGATGCATTAGCTAGAAAAGATAAGTTCTAGAAAAGTCAACTAAGACTTCTAGAAAGAATCTTATAACATAAGTAAAATTATGTAAGTGTAATTAAATAATTAATTACACCAACACCCCCATAAGTGCAACTTAGGGAGAAGATTACTATGCAAATGATTCAAATATGCAATGATGGGTCTCCACTATGAGGCCATGTTAGGTACCCATGTACAAATGCAAAAAGAAATCTCTCACAACCGGAGAAAAGGAGAAAACCTAGTGCAACAAAACTCCTCTCCAAAAGAGAGAAAAGAAACAAAAGAAAGAAATCATGTGAGGAAGGATGGAGGACTCCATGATACCCCCTAAGTACACCATCTGTCACATATATATATTACAAAATCCCCCCCCATAGGAGGGAAAGAAAGAGACTACATAGCCCACCCATAATGAAGTAACTCCAAAACCACTGAAGAATGTTTGAAAACAAAAAAGAATCAAATGCCTACAAACAATGTATCTTCCCTTGGGAAGAAAAATATCCAATGGTCGATGTTGAAGAAACTTCATCTCCAGGAAGAAGCAAGAGGGAAGCAGTCAAAAGCATGAAATCTCTAAAGATGTATCAAGAGCATCTGAAGATGCCTCAACAAAATTAGGTGTTGCCCCAATCAAGGAGGAAGTCAAAGAAAATGGAGACTCAAGAGAAACATCCAAAGATGAATGATCAAGAAGGAGAGAAACCCCCTCAAACAAGTCCTCCAAATTTGTTGAAGAAGTCTAACATACCAAATCTGATAACCTTGTCAAGAAACCATCTTGTATGTGCAAATATGGAAAACCACAAGTATCCTGCTCATTTGAAGTTTGACTCAAATCTGAAGAAGCAGGAGGAGATTCAACCTCATTACATGGCTTATGAATGGCGAGGTTTAACCATCCATGACATCCACCATTTGAACAACTGTCCACACTAGATCTAGGAGAGTCATTTCTGGAACATTCACCATCAAGAACAAAATGAGAAAAGTAGTAGATCTTTGCCTGACGATTGGCCCTATCCACTGCAACAAGCTGCTTAGTATCCAAATCTTGAATGTATACTAAAACTAGAGTAAACTCAAATGCATAAGATGTTGCCAAGTGTTAAAATTACACTACATGTGACAACATGTGAAGCCTATCTAGGAAATGATAAAAAGATAGAGATAAGTTCTAGAAGTACAACTCATCTTCTAGAAGGAATCTTATCTCCTACAAACAAGGAAGGGGGAATTACCCCATTATTAAATGATTTATCTAATAATGCAGCCTAGGACTAAATTATGCAAAGTGTAATTAAATAATTAATTACACCAACACCCCCTCATAAGTGCAACTTAGGGAGAAGCAAATTATTATGCAAAGATGAGTCCTGGCAACAAGGCTTGATCAGGTACTCATTTACAAATGCAATAAAAGAGAAAGAGGAGAAAACCTAGTGGGAAAAACCCCCCCTCAATGAGATGACCTGCTGCAAAGAAGCACTAGAAGAACACTATAGAGTAACACTGGAACTAAAATCTGGCAAGCAAGGAAAGATACTTTTGTTTACAAAAAACCATATAAGAGTCACTGAAGGACTCAGGTGGAATCATAATAATGCAACAGCAGACCCGATGCCATAGAACACTGGAAAACTCACAAACTGGAAAAACCCTGGAATCTATGAAGTAATAGAAGATGAAAAAGATGCCCCCCATAAGAGGGAATGATATGATGACAAAATATAGAAGCCATGTATTTCAATGTTGATGCCAAATTGTGACTAAAACTACTCCATGGGAACAAGTACCATAAAGATTCTAGAACATTAACCATAAAATGAATGGCCCTCAAACTGAGATGGATCTGAACCAATGCAGATCAATAACCATTGGCTCTCAATCTAAAGTTTGAACTAATGTGAACCAAAATGTGTCCAACTATGCACAAGATGAGGCCAAGAGAAACAACAAAATCCAGATACAACCCATGCGAGTTGTCATCAATATGAAGATGAGATCAAAGTGCATGCAATGCAACTACACTCTAATCAATTTATTATGCAAGAAGCCCCCCAATGGAACTTTATATTAGTTCATTTATTAAAATACCCCATGATTGTAAAAGAACATGCATAAACTAAAGAGAAAATGCAAACCTAGTGCATGAAAACAAAAATGAGTGCATGCAAAAACCAAGGTACACATCTGCCTCCACGATGAAAAAGGATATCAGATCTGTGTAGAGGTCAAAACCAACTTTCTGATGACATTTCAATTGTGAAAATTTGACACCATGGCCAAACGTTATGAATTTTTTTAAAACCCTGAATTTAGCCTGTAAGAAACGGGTTTTCTAGCAAAAAAAATTTACTTTTGATTTGATTTCTAAAAAATATGTTCGCAATGAGTAGACAAAAAATAGAAACCCAGAAATAGTTTGAAGCTAAAAGCAAAACATAGAAATCATTTTTTGATCTAGCAAGCAGAAAATGAAAAAAAAAAAAATTTAACCTTCAACAAGAGAAAAATGACGTGCACCACTTTTTGTACAGCTATTTTCTTTAGATCCATGCAAGATTTCAAAAATATAAAAGATACCCAGTTCAGATTTCAACCCTAGCTACAAAACCTAGAAATCATTTTTCCTGCAACTAAGTGGAAGCTAGATTTCTGAAGCAAAAAATGAAAAATGACTTTAATAAAAAGGTTGTTTGCATCTAGCAAAACTTTCATGCCAAGATTGATTCCTTATATCTAGGAAGAAGTCAAAAGTACTGAAGCTTTGATACCATGTAGGAGTTGAAGATATTAGCTCAACACCCAAGACCACTAGCAAAAACAAAGAAAACCTTCTACAAGAGGATATGCAAGAAAGAGCTTGCTTGATATTAAGACCTATCAAATGATAAGGTATGAAGTATATTACAAATGAGTACAAAGACCTTCCTTATATAGGCAAGGTTGAAATGTAGTAATGAACATGATATTGACAAATGTCATAACCTTATGACATGAGACAACTAACAAACTAATCACCTATGAAATGATGCATTAGCTAGATAAGATAAGTTATAGAAAAGTCAACTAAGACTTCTAGAAAGAATCTTATAACCTAAGTAAACTTATGTAAGTGTAATTAAATAATTAATTACACCAACATCCATGACATAGCAATAAAAAAAAATATTTCTATAATGTAAATTACATGCACAGTTGAGATAACACTATTTCCAAACTTTCATTGCATTCCATTGTAATTTCACAAATCTTCCATAACATAGATGTCATATTGAATGAACTCAAGTTTATCATTCATGATTACATCCTTCCATATAAATGGGTACATGATACATACATAGCTCTTCTAAGCTTCATCTAGCAATAGATATACAAACTAATTTTGATGTTGCTGCAATGGTGCATACCTTCTACATGTCATCGCTCCCTAGTGTACACACTCCAACTGTCCCCAATGTTCGTGCAAACATCCACAAACCTCAACTGCCATTTGATGAGGAGAAGCATCACTCAAGCACTTTTTTGCCAACCACAGACTCAAATGCAGTCCGTCACACATCTATCATTTGATAGATGGCCCTACCCTTTGAAAAAGAGATTGGTTGGTAAACCTCACAACAATAGCCTATCTGAGCTTAGTGGTGTGTCCTACATGACTAGAACTTACATAAACCCTACAATCCTAGACTAGCATGCATAAAAGAGACACAGTGAACTGACAATGTAAACAATGGATACTTACACTACTTTGGCCAAAGTATTCTCACCCAATACTCCAAGTGACAGTATCCCTATTCACATACAATTTTCTATAGCTTAGTTTGGATTATGACCATTCATATATTATGCTTAGGTAATCCATTGTATAGGTAGTCCCTAACATTAGAAATAACCTAATCCCTTTTTCCAAATTATAATGGTATCTCTACCAATTAAGCCTAAGCATAAGATATTTCTCCCTTCAATGGATATTCTACTTCCTAGGTATAACTTACAAGCTTTTATAGTTTACACAGTAACTTTGTACAACATCTTTCCAAGTTATTCCTTTTATTGGAAAGACAACCCAGTCCTAGGAATATCTTAATAATCTAAAGTATAGCTACATATACTTCTCCTCTTCATAGATTAAATATTCATAATAATCGGCTCCAATCAGTAATATATCACATTAATAAGTGGTTCTCATTAAGAGAAAAACCACATCAATGATTAATCCCATTCAAAGAATACTCATAGCAATAGATGATTTCATTCAAGAGTGTAATCCATATAGTAAAAAGAGTTATTCAAATTAGAATCTTGTCAACAATGTGACTTCATTTCAAGAGTGTAAAGAAACTAACCAAGTATCCACTTTAACTCAATAGGTTAATCTTAACCTAGGTTTCAATGTACTTCTCAACCCAAATAGGTTACTCCCAACCTAGGGTTTTATCCACTAGTTAAGTAATGATCAAGTGATCATACTAGTATGGATTAACGATGACTCATCCTATCATTCTTTCACGTTGTTCATGTACAACTAAACCTTATCATTCCTTATGTAGAGGAAGGACTTTTAAAAAGAATCACAACACAACTTTACGAAAGGGTTTCTACACCATCTCCATTGGTGTGCCTAGATGCAATTCTCTAGACCTCTATCATTGGCCTAAATTGGAATCCTTAAACATATGTGCATCTCAAATGACATGGGCACACTTGTTGTGAGCCATAAATGATCATAAACAACTCCTTTTTGGTGAGATTCTACAATGCAACAATTCTTGTTTTGTTCAAACTAGGAATGACAATTTGATGAACTAAGTCAAACAACCATAAATGGTTTCAAACTCCCAAATCTGACTTAGATACCTTCTCAATGACTTAGGGGTGATTTCAGTGATTTTTCAATACCAAAATACATACACGAAACCTTAACTTGTTTTGACACTAACACCATCACTATGATTGTCATAACCAGTCCTCTTAGGATAGTCATAATATTACCAACATAAAACCTTCAAAGTTGACCCAAATCACTTGGATTAGGTTTGTAGGACCTCTCTCAACATTCTCCTTTCACAACTTATGACAAAAAATCAAATTAGACTTCAGTATATCCACTTTTGTCTCTTGTTGTCCTAGTGACTACCATACACTATATTTCAAACTTGACTGTCAACCTAAAAACATGTGCAAATCATCACTTTAGACTCTAAAACTTTGGAATATTGAAAAATGAATCATAACATACCTTCTCATAAGTTTTTATGAATTTTCACTGTGGGATTTTGGAGAAATCACATTTTTTGTGCTCTCAAGTTACCCTAGGTAGGGTTTTGACCAATCTTCACTAAAAATGCAATAACTCTCAAAATACTCAATGAAAATTACTCAAATCAAAACCAATAGAAATATAAAAACATTATGCAACTTCTCCAATTTAGTTTCAGGCTGTACCAATCCATACAAGGCCTTACTATACACATGTGCATACTTTAATGTTCAAAAAAAAAAAATTACGGGGCAACCAATGGTATTTTTCCTATATCTTACTCAAAACATAACAAAAATGCATGAGACCAGTTGCAAATGAAAGGTGGTTTGGTCCTCTAATACATCCAATCATGTGAATCCCATTAAATTTGAAGTATAGTCTGTACAAATCCAAAGAACATCTTGTTATTAGAGGGAAAACATAGAAAATGTGCACAAAAACAAGGTTTTCTTCTTTCTTCTCAATCTCTAACCTTTGAATTCGAGTTGGAATTACATATTTATGTATTTTAAACTATATCAACTATCCCAACCACCCATTAAAAACTTTCTTTACAAAGATGACAACTTTTTACAACCTTTGACAGCATTTTTTTGTGCATTTTGACAATATTTTTGCAACTTTTACATCTTTTGCCTAAATTGTGCCAAAACACCAAAAATGGTCCTATATGAAATCTAATGGTATCAAATGAACTTATTTACATGAAACAACACAAAAAAAGACAAGAACTCAAAATATGTCTCCTGTAGGCATCAGGTACTGAGGGTGCTCCTGCACCATACTCCGAAAAATAAAAATCTCAGTTCCATCTGAGATGTGATCTGCAAATTTGTCAATGTCTTCCATATTGCACTCTTGCATCCTACAAACTTGATATGTAGAATCCCACTCTACTTGCAAACATTCAAATGCATGTTTCATTTGGGCCTTAGGTCTTCCACTTCTTTGCAACTTGTCCTTCAATTGACATTTTGCATTCCTGAATTTCCTTGGATTTTTTTCTTCTTCTTGCACCGTCTCTTACTTAGCATCTTCTCAGCTTCAAGGTTCCCAAACTCTAGTTCTTGTTCATATATCTTATTACCACTATCCACTTCTTCATCTTCATCATTCGAATACAATTTGACAGCATATTCATCATCCATACAATTAGAAAATGCAACCATTACCTATGTTGTTTTTGTAACATCTTCTTCACCATATTGTGCATAACAATCTACATACACTGCATTCACTTCTCATTTTTCTTTATACCTTTTTCCATCTTCATTTTCATCTGCTGCACATGTAAACACATACTCACAAATATTGTTAGAAATAATATTTTGAATCTCAATGGACTCATTTTCTTCATATTTTTCCTCTTCGTCGGATGGCTTAGGCTCTTCCATTATCAACAAAGACTCTCCAAGGTCTAGTTCTATTGTCCTCTCTTTCCTTCTTCTCCTTTGAATGATCTTCTTGATGAGCCACTTTACCTTTTTTTTATCAGCCAATGCCAACCATTTTCTTGGTTTTCTTTCTCAAGACACTGTTGCATCTCTTGTTGAACATTTATTTATTTTTCCTTCTCATTTTTCTTCTTCATCTCACTTTTCTCTCTTCTCATCACTTGTTTCTTTCTTGGAAATTCCTTACTCTACAAGTCTCCATGGACTATTCTCATCAACACTTTCATTCTCCTTTTGCAAGCAAGTCTCTTTCACCTTGCTTCTTCTTAATGCTTCATCTTGTCTTTGTGATACCTCACCTTAGGCCCACTTCTTTTCCCCTGGCCTAGTATTTTGGTATCTAAGTTCTTCCTTCAACCTATAAAAAAAAAGGACAATACACAACCCAAAATTTTCTTGCCTAGATCTTTCATCTTTGATACCAATTTGATGCAAAGGAAGGACTTTGAAAAAGAATCACAACACAACTTTACCAAAGGGTTTCTGCACCATCTCCATTGGTGTGCTTAGATGCACTTCTCTAGACCTCTACCATTTCCCTAACTTGGAATCCTTGAACATATGTGCATCTCAAGTGACATGGAAACATTTTTTGTGAGCCATAAATGATCATAGACAACTCCTTTTTGGTGACATTTTACAATGCAACAATTCATAAGATTGACAATTCTTGTTTTATTCAAATTAGGAATGACAATTTGATGGACTAAGCCAAACAACCACAAATGGTTTCAAACTCCAAAATCTGAATTAGAGACCTTCTTCTCAATGACTTAGGGGTGCTTTCAATGATTTTTCAATACCAAAATACATATGCAAAACCTTAAATTGTTTTGAAAATAACACCATCACTATGACTGTCATAACCAATCCTCTTAAGACAGTCATAATATTACCAACATAAAACCTTCAAAGTTGACCCAAATTGATTGGATCAGGTTTTTAGGACCTCTCTCAACATTCTCCTTTCACCACTTATGCCAAGCAATCAAATTAGACTTCAGTTTATCCACTTTTGTCTCTTGTTGTCTTGGTGACTGCCATACACTGTATTTCAAACTTAACTGTCAACCTAAAAATGTGTGCAAACCATCACTTCAAATTTAAAACTTTGGAATATTGAAAAATGCATTAGAACAGACCTTCTCACAAGTTTTAATGAATTTTCACCTTGGGAGTTTGGAGAAATCACATTTTTTGTGCTCTCGGGTTACACTAGGTAGGGTTTTGACCAATCTTCACTAAAAATGCAATAACTCTAAAAATACTCAATAAAAATGACTCAAATCAAAATCACTAAAAAGATAAAAATATTATGCAACTTCTCCAATTGAGTTTTAGGCTGTACCAATCCATAGAAGGCTTTACTATGCACATTTTCAAACTATAATGTTAAAAAAAATACAGGGTAGCCAATGGTATTTTTATTATATCTTACTCAAAACGTAACGAAAATGCATGAGACCAGTTGCAAATGAAAGCTGATTTTATCCTCTGATACATCCAATCATGTGTAGACCAATAAATTTGAAATACATTCCATAAAAATCCAAAGAACAATCTGCAATGAGAGGGAAAACATAGAAAATGTGCACAAAAACAAGGTTTTCTTCTTTCTTCTCAATCTCTAACCTCTGAATTTGAGTTGGAATTACATATTTATGTATTTTCAACTATATCAACTATCCCAACTGCCCATTAACAACTTTTTTTACAAAGATGACAACTTTTTACAACCTTTTACAACATTTTTTTGTGCATTTTAACAATATTTTTGCAACTTTTACATCTTTTCCCTAAATTGTACCAAAACACCAAAAATGGTCCTATATGACATCTAATGGTCTCAAATGACCTTATTTACATGAAATAACACAAAACAAGACAAAAACTCAAACTTTGCTTCTTGTAGGCATCAGGTCCTAAGGGTGCTCCCACACCAATTCCTAAGGTTTCCTAATATTGTAAGTCAATAGTGTCAAGCCACTTCATGACATTAATACATCTCTGATGTAGATTAGGGTGGATAAAAATAAGATAACTCAAAAACTCAAACTTTTCAATCTTAGAACCCTAATTTGGTGGGTTTCTCTCATAATCTTCATATTCCCCCTTGATCAAGCTTGAATCTACTGTTGCAGCACTGTCCTCAATGGGACTTAAGTTCATTTTTCCTTGGGAGTATGGTGCAGGAGCACCTTAGGTCTAATAGGTGTAAGTAATATTTTGAATTGGTTTGATGGTTTTCCATATAATAAGATCATTTAAGACCATATCATGTGTGTTTGAATCAATATTAGGTCATTAGATGGATTGGTGAGTCAAGTTGCATAAAGTTGTCAAGTTTGCAAAAATGTTGTAAAAGTGCAAAAATAGGGAATATGAAGAGTCACTAGTTGTAAATGAGAAATTTGGATATTTGTAACTAAAATTGAAGTTGGAAAATATCAGGGAAATGTTAAATAAATCTTGGGAAGGTCGAGACCAAGGTTGGCTGGGTGTATTTTAAAGAAAATCAATAAAAACTAACTCTGTTTCTGCAAATTTGAATGTGATTTGGTTGTTCTAGGATTGTGTATGGTTTTGTACGATAATATAATGACCTAAAACCTATTGGGATTGATGGGGAATTGATTCTACTTTAATTTTCACTTTGTTTCATTGAATTTCATCAAGGTTTGAGAATTTTATAGCAAATTTTCTAAAACTGGTCAAAAAACCTCATGAATTAGGCATTGAGTTTGCATAGGACTTAGGGTTTGGTAAAATGCTCTTGAGAAATCATTTGAAATGGTTGTATATGTTGAGTAATACCATCTATGACCTATTTTAGGTGTTTTCATGAAGGTTTGAAGCCTACAGATTTAAGACCCTATTGTGACCTAGTGGAACAAGCCTAATTAGGCCTATTTGAGACTAGGACAGTCCAATTTTGATGCAATCTTTCCAAAGAAACCCTAACCCATTTTGAGATATGTTTTGAAGAATAAAAAAGGGTATTTGAATCATTTTTTCTCTCTTAAAGATCAATTCTAGTTTGAAAGTTATGACTAGAAAACATGAATTTGTTGTTCCATTTCAAACCTATTCCAAAGTGTAGCAACATAAATTTTTCCATTGTTCCTAAACACCCCCACCTACAATTGAGATATGTTATCAAAGGGAATAAAGGGTATCTAAATCTGCACTTATATTTTGGGTATGAGGTCTAGTGTGAAAATTATGTTGGAAAAATTGGTTGTGGAGTACTACATTCTCTGACCTTCAAGTGACATCTCCATTTGTTAAACCCTTCCAATGGACCAAATACTGGAAATAGGCATTATTCCTTGTCTTTTTGAATTCTTTGGCACTTAGGATATGCTCCAACTTTAGAGGCCTACTTGATGGATGATCTTTGACTTGTTCTTCACTTGAGAATGTTGTTTAATCTACATCATTACCTACTACCATATCTCCTCAATCCTTGTAATGAAATTTCTTCTTCCTCACTTTAGGTGTATCCTTGGACTTGCCTACATTCATTTGAAATTTGTCCTTGACCTCTTCACCTTTGCTTCCCATCTCTTCCATTTATTGTTGTGTCCCTGTAACTACTGCTTGATCAGGTATATTAACCTCTGGTATGAAAGAAGTAGAATGACCAATATCACTTTTTGAAAGAAATGAATGGAACACCCCTCCTATCATCATAGCAACATACTTTTTAATCCAATCTTGGATCTCCAAAACCAAGTCTTTCTTCATGTTTGTTGTCATAATATTTTGAGGTTTAGGAGTGGTTGCAAGGTCCATGTGCTTCTCTTCTTCTATCTTTATGAACTCCTTTCTACCTACCATCATCAAATTAGATCCCATGGTTTTTCCTTTGTCCTCCTTCTTCAATGGTGTCAAATTATAGGAGACCCCATCTTTTTCCATCTCATAAGTATTCCTCCTTCCATCATACATAGCATTCCTATCAAATTGCCAAAGCCTCCCTAGTAGCCAATGGCACAAATCCATGGGTATCATGTCACATAAAAAAATTTCCTTATACCCTCCTATGTTAAATTCCACCCAACATATTGACCTTCATTCAACCAAGAGACTTTGTAAGGGGTAGTATGTGGTATTCTTGGTAACTTAAGTTTTTCAACCATCTCAACTAAAACCATATTATCTGTACTTCCTGAATCAATTACAACTTTACAACCCTTACACAAGCACTTACAAGTTTTCTTGAAGAGAGTCTTCCTTTGTGGTGGCTCCTTCTCTACTAGTACCTCGATGAGGGTTCTCCTTACCATGAGTGATTCACCAACTTCTGGAGCAACATGTTGTGATGTTGAGTTCACACTCTCACAATCATCTCCTTGAACAATCTGATTTATCCTTTCTCCTCCAGTTGAAGTATTGGCTTGATTTTAATTGCATTATCATGCTTGATGTCCAAACTTGTTGCATTGGTAACACCTTCCTGTAAATACACTAGATCCTCTTCCTTGACCCCCAAATCTACCTTTAAATCCTAATCTACCTCCTCTAAATCCACCTCATGCATTTGCAACTTGGTTTTGGACTTTGCTTGTGTTTTCTTGACTCTCATATGACTACCTTGGATTAGAAAATGACCCTCTTCCTCTGGAATTGTTTTCTATGCCCCTATTTTGCTTGTCTTGCCTTCTCTTTAACTTTTCTTCAACCCTAATTTCCAATTGAAAGCATTCCTCTATCATCCTTGCATTTTTCAAAGTCAACTCATATTGAATGTTAAATCTTAACCTACTGATATATCTAGCCACCTTCTCCACACCATCCTCCATTTGACTTGCTCTTATACTCAGCTTATAAAACTCATTAGTATAGGCTTTGACATCCATATCTCTTTATTTCATATTTTGAAGTTTCTTGTACAATTGAATTGTATAATCAGTCGGTAAGAACTTACCCTTAAGCTTGACTACCATTCTATCCCAAGAGACAATTTTTTACTTACCTTTCTTCCTCCTTTTATTTTGTTCATAATCCCACAAAAGTAGGGCATGACCCTTCAATTTTGTTTTTGCCAACTTTACCCTTTGTTGCTCTGGTATGTCTTCACATTCAAGGTAATTATCAAGTGTTGCAATCCAATCCATAAGCTCTTCATCATTCAAGTTCCCTCCATACATAGGTACATCCGTCTTTACCTTGTGTTTATCTTCCTTTACTACCTTCAGTAGCTTGGTCATCCTCTATTCATCAAGATCCAATTCCTCTTCTTCTTCTACATTCCCCTCTTCCCCTTCTTCAGGGTCACTCACATCACCTAGGACCATACCTCTCCTCTAATTGGTTTCAACAACCTCAAGCCTTGCTACCACCATATCTTTTAGTTCCCTCAATCTTCTAATCACTTTTACAATCTTCTCTTTCATTTCATTCATTTCCCTAGCCATAGGATTACCCTTTGGAGGCATCTTATTCTCTTTTTGCTTTACACTTTCCCTTTTTATAGACCAACCTATGCTCTGATACAAATTTGATGCAAAGAAGGGTGAATGAACACAAACTAACTCAAAAACTCAAAACTTTCAATCTTATAACCCTAATTTGGTGGGTTTCTCTCACAATCTTCCTATTCCCCTAGTAGTACTCCACAACTGGTTTTTCCAACATAATTTTCACATAAGAACTCATAACCAAAATCTAAATGTATATTTAGATACCCTTTTATTCCCTTTGATAACATATCTCAATTACACGTGGGGGGTTTTTAGAACACAAAGGCCAAATTTTTGCTACTACGCTTTGGACTAAGCTTGAAATAGAACAAAAAATTCATGTTTTCTGGTCATAAATTTTAAAAGAGAACTGATCTCCAAGAGATAAAACTTGATTCAAATACCCTTTTGGGTTCTTCAAAACATATCTCAAAATGGGTTAGGGTTTCTTTGGAAAGATTGCTTCAAAGTTGGACTATCCTAGTATCAAATAGGCCTAATTAGGCTTGTTCCACTAGGTCACAACAAGGTCTTCAATCTCTAGGTTTCAAACCTTCATTACAACACCTCAAATAGGTCATAGATGGTCTTCCTCAAAATATCAAACCACTTCAAATAATTTCTCAAGATATTTTTACCAAACCCTAAGTCCTATGCAAACTCAATGCCTAATTCATGAATTTTTCTGACCATTTTTAGAAATTTTGTTATAAAATGCTCAAAACTTGATTAAATTCAATAAATAAAAATTAAAATGAAAGTAGACTCAATTCCCCATTAATCCCAACTAGTTTTAGGTCATGATATTACCGTACAAAACCATACACAAGCCTAGAACAACTAAATCATGCTCATATTTGTAGAAACATAGTTAGTTTTTATTGATTTTCTTCAAAATACACCTAGCCAACCTTGGTATTGACCTTCCCAAGATTTATTTAACATATCCCCAATGTTTTCCAACTTCTATTTTAGTTACAAATATCCAACTTTCTCATTTACAACTTGTGACTCTTCATATTCCTTGGTTTTGCACTTTTACAACATTTTTGCAAACTTGACAACTTTATGCAACTTGACTCAATCCACTTAATGAGCTAATATTGATTCAAACACACATGATATTGTATTAAATGACCTTATTACATGGAAAAACATCAAACCAAGCCAAAATATTAACTTACACCTACTAGACCTAAGGTTCTCATGCACCAGTCTCCTGTTAAGAATAACCCTTAACCTATTCTTGTTTCATCATTCCTAATATGTTTATACTAATGACAAACAATTCCTCCTATTATGGAGTAAAGAAAAGCACTTTCACAAATAAGCATAAAACAAATTCTTTTTCCTTTCCAAAGGAAATACTATGATTCACTAATGTAAGTAATCTCAAGTAGATCAATAAAGCATTCAAATCACAATATTTCATAAATAAGGGAAAATAAGAGAAGACTAGATCCTCATGCCTGTATATGCTTAATCCAACTGACTAACTTGACGGACAGTCTTCCAACAACAACTTTTTAGCTTCACATAATCCTTCTAAAGCAATACTTTACTATGACTTCTCTCCCAAGAACTCACAAAGTATTTCACAACTCTCAAACTATAACTCTCACCTCACAAAATAAACATCTCTCAGAATAATTGCAACAAAATATTTTTTCAAAAGAATGTGTTCCAAATAAGAGAGCTTGCCTTTATATTTACACAGCAAAATGAGACATTGCAGCCTACAAAAGAAGCATGCTAGTCGACACATTTTACCATGCAAGTCAACTCACCCTACTCAGCTAAAAGGTGTCAACAATTAAAGAGTATACTCAGCATATAATGCCACAGATCGACCTCTATGGTTGACAACAACAAAAGACTAGTTCAATCTGCACATGATCAAATGATGACAATTGAATTTATCCAAAATGGACTTTTACGAAAAATAGAACTTCATAATTTGATGCCAAGTAAGCATCCATCTTCCTATTACTTTGGCGCAGTTATTCACATTGAATCAGTCTACTATTAATAAGAAACACCTTACTATGTCGACTTAGTCATAACTTTGCTGAGAAATAGATGAAAGATGAGTTGTTTTAACACATAAATGGTGATTTGACCAGTTCTTGCCTTGCTATTATACTTTTCCTATTCTCAAGTATTCATTAACACTTAATGAGGTTGGCTTATATTCTATCACTTTATATCCTAGATATAAGCATTCTCAGCTTAAGTAATTCATTGTTTAAATAATAAAGACTCATTTCCATAGTATGGACTATGGCGTATTTTCCATATCAACCTTATTGCTACGCAATAATTAGCATGTAGTTCGGCCTTTAAATGCTTTGCATATTTTATATGTACCTATTGGCCTTTATACTTTCAAACACCACCTCATTACCCAACATACTATGAAGTTTACTTTCATTCTTATGTATTGTGTGTAGCATGCCTTGGTTTGAGCCTCTTAATACTTCCTTTAACTACTAGTTCTATTGTCGTCTATATGCAAACATGTTGCCTTCATTCTTTTTGACTAATTCATTGATAGTGATATCAAACTATTCATAGGGTGATCCCACAATAGTGGTTTACAATTTTTGGCCAAACTGGACACTGATATTTTTTTTTAAACACAATCTCCACATTCAGGCGCTTATAGCGATTAAACCGTAAGGAATTTGAAGATGATGCAAACTAGAGTCTTGTCATATTTTGTCTATAGATTCTAAAAATATTTTTCAATTTTTGGAATCAGATTGCACTTTTTCCATCTCCCATGAAAATTGAATTTTTAAAATAACATTTTTAAAAGTGACGACAATCGATAACGCATAACTTTTTTCCTTGAAAGATAAAAATTCCAATCTCTTTCAAATTTAGATTTTAACTCCGATATCTAGTGCTTTCCAATTCTGTTAGATAGTTTCTTTATTGAATATTTTTCTTTAATCAAGTTTTAAAGTCAAATCAATTACAATTCGCATATAACAATAAACCGTATAATGCATAACTTTTACTGTATGTATCGAAATTCTTTTTTTTTTTTTTGTTGGATCAAGGACTGCAATATCTGGTGCACTCATATTTTAATTTTTTTTTTTTTGATAATCTTCTATTTTTCCACTTGTGTAGAACAGAGAGTTTTGTTTTCAGTGAAAAACCTATATTTAATAAAACTTAAGAAACAGATAGATAATATAATCAAAACATACTAAAATTATATTTGTTGGATAGCTCGTTTTGAGGGGAACCCGATACTAGTTGGGTTTTTTAGATCTCCTCCATTTTCATTCTCAAATTGAGCTTCAAAACGTAAAATTTTCAACAATTCTGGTTCCTTAGGAAGCAAGGATGAAAAAAGAGGGGTTCAGCTGAACAAGTGTTCGGTCGAACATCTTAGAAACGTTCGGTCGAATAGGGGTTCGACCGAACCCATGTTCGGCCGAACCACCAACACATGGAATAAAAAAAAAGAATTTAAACGGGTTCGACCGAACATTCTAAGAATGTTCGGTCGAACACCTTGTTTTTAATATTAATATAGATATTATTATTTATATTATTTTTAAATGATAACTTAAATTTGATGGCCATATGACCGTATTTAAATATTTTTGCTATAAAATACAATCAAAATTTTAAGAAGATTGTAAAAGGAGATATTTTGGATAAACTGTGAAAATTTATATAGAATTATAATTATATATATGTTTGATTTATATATAATTTTGCATACACTAAGGTATATTATAATGTTTTAAGGGCACCCT
>VDFB02281492.1:1001755870-1001803794 GCA_007258455.2 Sequoia sempervirens | reverse complement strand
TGATATTCCTATGTAAGTCTTTGTCACTCCATACTCATTTATTATGTCACGACAAATTTATACACCACCTTCCATTTCTCATCTTGCCACTTCCATTCATGTCCTTAATCCTAGTGTGCCTCTATCTACCCTTGACATTAATGTTTAAAGGCTTGTTGAGATGAAAAGTAGTGTTGATTCCTTACCTAATGGAAACAAAAAAAGATATACATATAAAAATCAAACACAATTCAATTTCTATTGAAAATTTTACATATCCATTTTTTGTTGGATTTTTGGATCCTAGATTTGAGATGCACAATGTTAAAGGAGATCCCATGACACATTCAAGGTTCTTAGTGCTACATATTTGGATTTTGTGTAGATGATAAGTTATTACGAAGTTCCTTCCCATGAAATTGAATTAGTATTATCTTCCATTTGGGTCTATTTTTAATATTGAAATTGGCCAATGCAAATATTGGGAATGTTAGATTGGAAGCTATTATTTTAGATTTTGTCTCAGAAACAAGGATCTACAAAGTATATAAGACTCTTAACATTTGCATGTGCAAGTGAGATGAATGTTAAGAACTAAAGTTGTTAGAGGCTACCACACTTAATTATGGATCTTCTAATGCTTCATCTACATCATCCTACCCTTGTAAATTTGAAAAGAAAAATTATTTCCAAAAGGATAGTAAAAAATAATAGAAATGACCATTGTACAAACTATACATTATAAATGTAAATCTAATATAATTATGACTCTAAAGCCTCCAACTTTTTCCTTTGTAAAATGTGCTTCAAAATTTACTTAGTGCTTGCATGATTACACTTCCTCCTATTAGGCCATTAGATAAATCTAAAGTTATTCCCAAAAAATATAATGAGAAAGAATTTTGTTATTAAATTGTAGAGTTAATTGTAATTATACTCAACATTTTATGGGATTAAGGAATAATTGATTAAGGATTTGATTGATAAAAAAAAAAATTAGGTTGAGGGGTTAATATTGGGGTCAATCCTTCACTGTTCCCTCCCTAATGAAAAATTTAAATATTTTTACACTAAATAAATCTAATAAATGGTTTTATATGAGGGTCATGAGATTTGAGGTACATATACATGTTGATGAGCTTGAAATCATTGATTCACCTATGTATGTGAGGAATGATAATTTGTTGGTATTAATAAAAATTATATGGGTACTTATTCTTCTTCTTATGTACTAGTGATTGACTTTTATAGAAATTTCTATGGACTAACTAGTATTCAAACTTAGGACCTCCCATTTGGTGTTAGATGCCTACTATTGAGCCTAATGGCTCACATTGTGATGAGTCTTTTATGGCTCGTGTGTGTATCATTTCTCCAACACACTCCTTTGAGCCACAACATAGGTGTCAAATGCACCTAGCTTGGCTCTAATACCATGTTGAAATTTCCATGAACTAGTTAGGATGCAAATCTCCACCACTAAGCTACCCACCCACTTTATGACAAGTCAATTTATGATTTAGGTATGCTAATTTTTTTGACACCTTTTTCACATTGTGAGATATTACCAAATAATTATAATGGTCATTTGGTTTTGTGTGGATCATGAACCATGTAAGGGTGTGTTTATTGATCCACACAAAACCAAAGGTAAGAAAAAATTAAAGATCCACACAAAACCAAAGGTAAAAAAAATTTAAAGATTGTTTTATTGAGAGTCATTTGGTTCATGATCCACACAAAACCAAAGGTAAAAAAAATTTAAAGATAGTTTATGAAAGGAAGTATTACACCACCATTTTTCTAGTGGTATTCATTAAACCCATATCTCTTGTTTATCTAAATTAAAACATAATGAGTTAATTCTCCAAGCACAAGTTGACCACCCAAGTTTTTCCATCTGATTGAGGATGATATTATGAACTATGAGAAAGAAGAATGCCTAAACATGAAAATAAGCTAGTTAAAAAATTACCTATGAATATAGGTCATGATCACTTACTATAAATTTTGGTGCCAAGCAGTTTTTGAAAAGTATTCATAAATGTTGCTATAGTACTTGCTACAAATAGTCATGATTAAGCACAATATGTGCATATTTGGCGAGACATTCCACAACAACCATGATGTCATTTTCCTTTTAGATCTAGGAAACTCTAAGATGAAATAGATGGATATCTCCTCTCATATATAACTTAGAAAAGATAAAGGTTGTAGAAGACCAGTAATCTAATTGTTTCCCCTTTATTTTCTTGGCATACCATGCATTTGACTATAAATTTCTAAATATATCCTCTGAGTTGATCCTAAAAGAATTTTTTATTGATTCTATGATAAGTCTTCAATAGTCGTAAGTTCTCAATAATTGGAGAAGCATGTACTTTTTCTAACTTTAGCTTAAGGGTTGAGATTACATAGGTACAACCTATCCTTGTACCATAAAGCATTTCCTTTCCATGGAAATTTATTTGACACCCTTCAATCTTGGTGGAGTTTATTAATCATATTTTGAGTATCCATATCCTCTTCCCACTCCTCTCATGCCTCATTTACCTTATTTTATTGTCATATGAAAATGAAATATAATATTGACTCTATGGGTTCATCCCTTCTAGATAGAGCATCAAAACAACATTATTATTTCCTTTCTTATATATGAAATTAAATTCATATGGGTAAACCCACAATAGTGGGTTACAATTTTTTGGATGAAGAAAAATTATAAATGCTCAGCAAAAAATTTAAAATGGTTTACCCCTTCTAATGAAGGGGGTTCGAATGAACCACCCCCCTTCTAATGAACCCCCCCTTCTAATGAACCCTCCCCCCTTCTAATGAACCCCCCTCCCTTCTAATGAACCCCATTTTGCACCATATAAGGGGGGTTCGAATGAACCCCCTTCATTAGAAGGGGGGTTCTAATGAACCCCCTTTTTTCACCTTCCCCTCCACCATTTCAAAATTTATGCATTTTTTTGACTATCGAAGCTTGGGAAGGAGGTGCAAATGGAGTCAACTTGATAAACCAAGTTGGATAATTGTAGAGATTGAAACGAGCTTTCCAACAACTATAAATTTAATATATTTTGTTTTTATATTATATTTTATTTTTTAGTTTTACTGAACATAGGTTTTTCACTGAACATCAAGTTTAGTGAAAAATCATTGTGGAAAAATATTAAATTTGAGAATTTTTTTTTGAAAAATATATACGCCCTAGGTATTGGTGTCCTCATTCTAACAAAAAAAAAATGAATTTCAATACATACCAAAAAAGTTATGCGTGCCGAAGTGCACCTATGTCTAAATTGTAAATTTTTTGACTTCAAAACTTAATTAAAAAAAAAATATTCAACAAAATGTTATGAAACAAAATGAAACCAATAGATACCAGTGTTAGCAACCTAAATTAAAAAGAATCAAAATTTTATCCTTTGTAGAAAAAAAGTTATGTGTGTCGAAGTACACATCACTTTTAAAAAATGTTGTTTACTATTAAAAACTAGTTATCAAAGGAGACGAAAAAAAAAATACAATTTAATTCCAATTTTTTTGAAAAAAATATATATTTAAAATCTATAGAAAAAATCTCACAAATCACTAGTTTACATCATTTTCAAATTCCTAATAGTTTTCCTACTATAGGTGTCAGAAAGTGAAGTTTTTTTTTAAAATGTTGATTTCAGTGTCAAGTTTGGCCAAAAAGTGTAACCCATTATTGTGGGATGACCCATATACCAATATATTTGCCACCCATTTCTATTATTCTTTGGATGAAAAAATATTTGAGACTATCATGACCTATCTTTACTTTAATGTGTCTTCCCATTAGATAAGGTCTCCATTATTTACTTGCATGTAGGATAGCCAACATTTCCTTTATAAACTATCTTTAAATTTTTTTTACCTTTGGTTTGATGACTCTCAAATGCTATGGGTCTTCCTTCTTTCATGAATACTACTCCTATGGACCATGTCTTGAATAATCATATTCCACAATGAATATTTTAGAAAATTTTGAAGTAACTAGAAATGAAGTTGTGCACATGTCTTCCTTTATCTTCCAAAAATCCTAAGTAGTTTCCTCATTCCAATAAAGGTAATCCTTATTTAACAAGGTTGTGAGAGGTGATGCTATACTACCATAATTATTTATAAATCAACAATAATAACCTATTTATAAGCCCTAATAAAAGAAAAACCATAGGTTAAATTGTGGGTCCTAGGAATTTTTCATTCTAATATGGCCTTTTATCCTATACACCTTAAGACTCTCATGTGAAATAATATGACCTATATAATTCACTTATTTAACTCTAAATACACACTTGGATCACAACATAAAGTTGGTGTTGGAAAATAATACCCAAAAATTAATTAATTTATTGCAAGTGTTCCTCCCAAGTTTGATTATATATTAAAATGTCATCAAAAATACCAAAAAATTTTTCTATAGTAATGGACCAAAGATAGAGTTCATCAAACTTTGAAATGTAAATGACACACTTTTTAGGCCAAAAAATATTATGAAAAACTCATAGTGGTCCTCATTTTTTAAAAAGTTGTCTTATGTACATCCCCATCTCTAGTTTTGATTTGATTATAATTATAACAAGGATCAATTTTGGTAAAATAAAGAACACAATTATTATGGTGTACTTAAGCTCTATATAATTTGGACACATCCTCCAAATATTGTCGTTCTTGTGCACCATTACCATTTGAGACCCAAGTAAGCACTTTAACTATGCTTAATAATACTTGGCTCTAACATCTCCTAAATAATATTCTTGATCTTATTTTGATGCCTCTTAGGGAATATATCTATCTCTCAATTGGTGGCCATTATGAGCATGCATGTATGTAGCGTCAATAATAATCATTTTATCATCTTCTAATGGTATTCTACCTTGGTATTTTGGTCTCATCATTACCCTTAGATGTTCAAAATAATGAAGTGAAAAATTATATTTCCTTAGGATAGTATCATGATCATTTTGAAATATATGATTTGGACCTTCATGATCAGAGTAATCACTTCATCAATAAATTGATATTGAAATACATCTAAATGATAATATATTCATCATATTGTTATGCATTTTCATCTTCATAGAGAAGTTATTTATATTTATTATTAGTTAGGGTAGCCATAAAAACTATATGATTATGAAGAAGGTAGAAAACCTCACACTATATATAGAGGATAATATTGGAGGTGCACATTATCTCTTTTGATGGTATTAGGAGTTACCCTTCCCTATTGTTTGAAATCCCTTTGACAATATGCATTCCGACTTTCATGCTAATATTGTCTCTTGAACCAATCATAGTTATATATTATGGCCTATCATGTATAAATGCTAACCTTCATTGAAATGAGTTACAAAATTAGGAGGTGGTAACCCTTTCTCATTTCTTGTTAAAAATTTGAAAACAAATGAATAACCATGAAAATGTTAAGATAGATTCTAATCTAAAAATTGTAGATGCAAACCAATGATTTTGAGAGATGCAAATGTCAATATCATAGAATTTCATTAAGAGTCTCCAAATGAATCTACAAGAAAGTGAAAATAAAAAGAGAGCCTTGATTATATATGCAAAGATGAGTTGGTGAGAAGGTAGGAATGGAACTTTGACTACCCCTCCAAATGTGCGACACTTGTGAGCTCACTTGACAAGTGTATGAGCAAGTGACAAGTGTGAATGCAATAGGTGAGTACATATGTCTCAACCATATGAAGTGAGAAAAAAGGGTAAAAATCCATAAGTGGAGACTTAAACAAGGTGAATTTGGTCATTTGGTTTTGTGTGGATCATGAACCATGTAAGGGTGTGTTTATTGATCTTACTCACCAATAAAATGTATGCATTGAATAATTTTTGTTTTATCATCATTTTATCAACAAGCATATGCATATTTGAGGGTTTATTTAAAATTGACTAATGATATGTTGATTGAAACTATAGGATACATTATTTTACCTTAATTTTTTGGTCTAAAAGATGAGGGAAGTTCTTATTCTATGACATATTCTTTCTTCTTTAGATGTATCTCATATTTTACATGGGTATCCATGGATAAAGCAATATAAAGAAACATCATCTATGTCATGCCATCAAGGTATCAAATATGTTTGAACACTAGTAAAGAGGTTACAATTGCAAGAGATCCGTATATGTCTTTATTTTAGATTAAGTCATTTAACCTTAAATAATTTTAAGAACATACATAAGGATCCTCTATATATGCTGATTCTTTTGCTAATTTGTAAAATTTCAAAAGGAATAACAATGGTGGGAAAATCAAGACAAGATGCAACAATTTAGAATTCCTAAGGGGTTTACAAACTATTAGAGCCAAAGTAGGTTATATGTAGGTTTTATATTATAAAATGATTCAAGAATCTATAAGGCCAAAAGAACCATAAGCATTGCAAACTTTAGTTTAGAAGCATAAGGGATTGGATATTTTCATTCCTAAACATGGTTTTCATAAAAAAAATTACTCATGTAGCAAACACACTATAGAATTCACAAAGAAGGTTAGGGTTTTTAGCTTCATTTGTTATATGGAGATATTTTATTGTAATGTACATAATCAATGATATGATTCTTGATTTTTTATAAGATTTAATATTATGACACCTTAACAAACCAAGCTATGACTTTCATGGTTCACTCCTACATGTATGAAATTTACATTTTCATCTACAAGTTTGACCCTAAATTTGTAGTTTTAAAATTATTTTGTGACCTTGACCCCTACACTTCTAGTCTTTAGGAATTTATTTATCTCCATTTTTTAGACTATGTTGAGAGCCATTATAATGTTTTTTTGCACTAACTTTGGGAGGAAACTCATTTTTCCTTACTCAAACCCTTGGATTATGCAAAACGGGGAAGCAAAATACTATATTGAAAATGCTTTAAAAACTTTCAAACAAGTGCAATTTGAATTCAACAAATTTAAAAAAATTTGCATATAGGGTTTTGAAATTAAACAAATACATGCATTTGAACTCTAAAAAAATCAAATTTTAAATACCTCGTGCTCAATAGTGGTCAATATGCGAATTGGAATGATGAACTTTGAAGAGAGGAACCGAAATTTGCTTTCGCCGGTGAGAGAAACTTTGTTTGGTCGCCGCCATGGATTATGTTCGTCGCACGCACCAGGGAGACAGTGGCTGGTAAAAAACATAGTAAAAGTGTGAAAATGAAACATTTTTTTTGTTTTAGTCATATTGAAGGGGTTCAGTCGAACCCAGGTTCGGCCAAACCCACTTCAATATTTTTTTTATTGGGGCATTCATTGGTTCGGCTGAACCCTATGGTTCGACCGAACCATTGGTCGAACCATTGGGTTCAGCCGAACCCATTTGATTTGAGGAATGGGAAAAAGCCGAATTTTCCTTCCTCTTAGAAAGTGTAAACCACTATTCTAAGGTGACCCCATAGTGTATCTATGTGTTGTCCAAATAAGCAACGATCTACTTTGTATTAATAGATCTCTCCTTCTCACATGTGTGCCTATGTTTTCAATGCTCTTATAATGTAGTGAATGGCTTTACTAAGCATTTTCTATCTTACAACTTGTGCTTTATATCAGCGCTATGTAAGGAACTTATAATATATAAAACTATATATATAAATTTATCACATTCACATATATTAATATATTTAAACATATATATCACATAGCATGTACATATATGGATATATTAATATATATAGACATGATTGCATTCACATGGTTACTAGGTACATCAATAGCCACCAATATAGACCATCATTCGTTTACTAGCCACATTCATACACTATCGCTTGTAACACATATATACATATACACATAATACCTATTTCAGTATTCTACTCTTTTACAAACATATCAAATCATGATTGTATTTACCATTCTATTTACTCATGAAGGTAAAAGTAAATCAGTAACAACAAGATGGGGTGTGACAATCTAATACCATCTAGAGATCTTTAGCTTGTTGTTTTTCACCATATATTTTTGCACATACTCCCACCATATGGTTGCATGCCCCTTCAATTTGGTTTTTGTATACTAGAATCTTATAGGTTCTTTAATAGATTCAAACTCAAACTACTACTCCAAGTCATTGACCCAACCCAACAAGTCTTCAAGATCTTAACTACCCAAATAACAAGGCAATTTATTTACTGTGGTTTGTTTATTGATCTCTTCTCCTAAACTAGAAGCTTCCTCATCACATTGTTACTAGAATAGTCTTTCCTCACCACTGACATCTTTATCTTCCATTGTTCTTCACTTTTATCTAAACTATATCCTCTATGCTCCACCCCATTCAAAAGAGCTCCCCTTTTTGCTTATATGGAGCCTTTCTTTTGATAAGGTGTTGTGGACTAAAATTTTTTGAACCTTCCTTTAAAACCTTTCCCAATTTGAAGTATTCTAGTGGGTGCATGATTCAATTGTTGGTGTGAAAGCACAAAAGGTCAATTACATGTTGATTCAAAGAACCCATACAATGATGTGTAATGAGATCCATATGGTGGAACTTAACATAGTTTGGGCCACAAGCTCTCTTGAGACTTTTGAGCCTAGAAATACTATTAACTGTTACTACATAGCTTAGATATTTTTGACACTGGAAGTTCTTGACCTAGAACATGGAATGCCTAGAATGGTGATTAGGTAGGTAAATATGTTTGTGGTGGTATATATTAGCTATAACAAGACTTTGAAAACTAAAATAAATAAGAAACCTACAAAAAAAAGTAAAATAAAGTATTTTTGGTTGATACAAGATTGTTTAATGCTTAAAATGCTTATGCATCAATAGTAAATACAATATTATCATGATGGTGAAATTTGCATACCCTTGCCAATTATTATTTAGTTATGGGCACATTTTGGTGATTGACTTAATATAATTACAAATATTAACAAGTTGCACACTCTTGTACTATTTTGTTTTACAAACTTAATATCCTTCCCTATCTAAGGGAGATGACCCAGTAGTTGATCACCCTAACTTCGTGCTTCTCAAAATCCTATGTGGAAATTTCAAATCACTCCCAATTTTTTACAACAACTTACTTGGCAAGTCCCCTACTTATAACTAAGGTTTCAGGGCCACATCATCAAATATGATGCCACATTGACATGCTTTTTGTTGAGGTGTCCAAAAAAACCAAAAAAAAGTGAGACCAATACTTGTGCACTGAATCATGTTTTATTGGTGCATAGATGTGGCATCACATGATTTGATGCTTTTTAGATTTAAGGAATACATTTCATTCAATTATGTGTAGTCATCATCAACACTAACAATTTTAAAGTCACAACTATTGGTCCAATATTGTTAAAAATATTGGACATTAAATCGGCAAATGCTATAACAACTATTAGAACATGCTCAGGTCCTCTCTCCTATTTTACATTCATTTGCACCTATTTTCATGCAT
Organism: Sequoia sempervirens; assembly: GCA_007258455.2. Classification (NCBI taxonomy): domain Eukaryota; kingdom Viridiplantae; phylum Streptophyta; class Pinopsida; order Cupressales; family Cupressaceae; genus Sequoia; species Sequoia sempervirens. The sequence continues at coordinate 1,001,794,353 of VDFB02281492.1, read as the reverse complement.
TTAGCCTTATCCCATCCCTTTTTTCACACATTCCCATATATTTTATTTGCACTTAACTTATTAGCCTGCATTTTCACCCATGCCCACACATTCAATCATTTCCTCAAAATCTAAAACTTTCTTGTACTAGGTCAATTTTGAATGGCTTAAGATGACCTACAAAATTAAACATGCAAATTCAAATTATTAAATTTCTACTCCTTTTTATTAACTATTATAAGCCAATTTGATACACATTTTTTCGTGAATCATTTATATGTCTTGATATTTAAAGACATACAATTAATTTATACATATAAAAAAATCATATAAAATTAATACTGATGTAAATATTAGATTCTATGTATTTTCCTACACCTAATTGATCCTTCTTAAATAGATTTTTTTTTTCTAATTGAATAATACTAAAAAAAATATAGATTTACTTTGATGAGGTTAGTCTTCCATAGGAGCTTTAGCTAGGTATGTGTGAATGCACGCTCAATAGAAATCTGTGCCCGGCGTTAGTGCCGTATTCCCCGCCCGTGGCAGCAAAAAGTTACACTTGTTGTCGGCAGGCATGGAAATGGATTCACATGCAGATTTTATTTCTGTCTCTCCTCTACTCAAACTCTTAAACCTGTGCAAATTTTCATTGTAAGCGTTGCAGGACTTTCTGGAAAACAATGATTTTTTAAAAATGGGAATAATGTAAACAAATGTGTTTGCATCAGATCAGAGTGGCACAGCGGAAGCGTGGTGGGCCCATAACCCACAGGTCCCAGGATCGAAACCTGGCTCTAATATCAGAATCAATGTTCGGATGTGGCTTCCGATAAATTTTGCCTTTGCAGGTTGCACTCTTTTATAAGGTAATTACGCAACCATATTTAATGTGCGCTGTCTTTTTGCAACGGTCTTGAACAGGCGAAATCCTTCAAATATAATTCTACATGGTGTAGTAATAATAAGTAGTGAAGATAAGGTAGGCTAAACAAATCAAATCACCACATTTATTATTTCTACTTTATGCAAAAATTGTGATTGATTGAATTAAAATAAGTACACATTATATACGATTACCGCAGTGAGAGTCAGGAAGTTAGCTAGCACATAAGATCTATTTAATGTACATAAAGTAGTACTTATGGATTAACAATAAGAGTAAAAATGTTTTGATTTATGGAGGATAGTACATAAAGTACTAGTTTACATGGACATTTCTGTAATTAGGTATAACAATACTTTTGTTTTATAAATATTAAGTATTGTAGTAGAGTTATAAATTGCAATCTTGTTTGTTGTTCTTTAGGCTAGTAGGAAGGTGAAGAATTTTTCACAAAGTTGACCAAATTTTAATTTCTACTAGAAATCTTTTTGTTTATATAGTTATGTTTAGGAAGGCCAACCATTAAAGACTCAAAGTATCATAAAATTTGTTGTAAAATGCAAAGCCCTAGGATGTGACTTCTTATAAGATATGAGTGTCCAAACATTGTTTGTTCTTCATAATGGCAACAAGTTATCATGGATAGAGAGTCCAATAAAAAAACTATATATTCATGCAATCCAAACATGGATTAGCAAAGCACTCATTAAGAACACAAAAGAAACATATCTAGAATACAAATAAGATGCCACAACTCAATGCTTTTATATATCATATGACACTTTTTCAAAACATGCATGCCACAATTAAGTGTGTAATCACTTTTCAAGTTCAATAATAAGAATGCTTGATAATATCGTTCATGCTTCCAAGCTATGTGCTTATTACATTAATGTGGAATCTAAAGTTCAAAAATAATAATATTTGATACAATTGAACATGCCTACAAGTTATGAACCCCTTAGATTAGTGTGGAACCTAATGCTCATGGTCTGAAGTATATCCTTTATGATTTGTCCCATTTCAAATAAACTACTTTCTTGTTTGTAGCAATCCTTTCTCTCGATAAGGTTCTGCCAACCAAAGGGTTGTGAGACTTCCTTCATAACAATTTGAAGTGCTTTAGTTTGCACAAGATTCAAATTTTGGCATGAAAGGCCAAAAGGTTGGTTGCATGTTACAACTTGTTGATTCAAAGGACCTATACTGTGAATGTCAAGTGTAATTAGATCCATATGATGGAACTCAATATGATATGGGCCACAATCCCCCTTGAGAATCTTGAGCTTAGAAACATTATCAAATATTATTATAAAGCTTAATAACTACTACACCGTGAGTTCTTGATTTGGAACCTAAATTCTTGGAATTGATTGGGCAAGAAAACTATTAGTTGTAGTGAGACTCTGAGAACTAGGAAATAATAAGAAACTTAGAAAGAAAATAAAACATGAAACAAAATATTTTTGGACAATGTAAGATTGCTCAACCCTTGAGATGCTCCTATATAAAAATCCTAAATAATAGAATTTTGATCATGGCACTCAAACTTAATGAAGTGAGGGAGGTTGTGATGGCGAACCCAACCAATCCACTTCTTCTTCAAAAATTCATATATCATCCTTAACTCTCCTTCCCTTCCACCTAACAAAATGTTCCTTATATTTCTTTTTATTGGTTCTTTTGCTCAACCACTCACTTAAAATCTATTTAATTTCATATCTAGACCTCTTAAGAACCTATTACCTCCAATCTAGTTATTGAAGTTAGGTCAAATCCCTCTCTACAAATTTAACTCCATGGTAATTATTAAAGTCAACCACTTTGAACAATGGTGAGATATTGAAACCTACTAGTAATTCAATCTTTAAGCATTCTAAAACAAAATGCATTACACTGTGCAAGGGCCAATATTATTTAGATTTAGCTTATTATATGTTCCTCTAAGGAATCTTTCTTCCCAAAATATTTTGTGGATTACTCACCCTTTGAGTAAATATTTTTCACCTATGTTCATTAACACTTGCTTTAGATTTGTTAGTGCTCATCTCTAACTTATTATTTTACTATATATGCACCTCCTAATGAGGCAAAGTTCAACCTCATCAATTTTTAGATAAATTACCCACTTTCCCTATTAAAAACCCTCATCATGCTAATTAATAAATTATATCAAAAAATATGTTAATTTGAGTAGGACAATACACATATTTGTCATTTTTCTATTTTGAGTTAATAGGAGCCTAAATGCTAACAAATTATTGTGAAATGGTGCATTTTTATTAAAACAAGGCATATGGAGATAGTGAGATATATCACCATAATGATCCACCTCCCTCATGTATGCAAATCTGAAAAATAATATCAATATTCTAGGAGAATCAAAATTATAAATTATTTCTCCAATTACACCCTAACTGTCTAAGTACAAGAGTGTTGGAGACACCCAAAATATATATAGGATATGTAAGGCTAATGACACCTTAATCTTGATGTTCTCCCACTTGATATTATACATTACAAATGCATCCATAGAAAGCCTAACAAAATTAAGTACAAGATTCAAGGCTTGTGGCCTTCTTGCACCAATAGAACTTATCTATGGTCATTGGCTTCATGAGGGAATCTATCAACATTTTCCTATATGTCAATCTTCTGCAATAAGAATTACCATTATTTTACATTTATTTCATAAAGTGATACTAAACATCATGATTCATTATGCTTAGTATGAGTGTGGTACATAGGATTCCTCACCAAATAAATAGTACTATGACTATCATAACCAATTTTAACAACTCTGTAATCAAAACTAATATGTGTATAAAGTTTTTGTAACCATACCACTTCCTTAGAGGAATGAGTGGTAGCCATATATTTATATTTCAATAATGAAAAAAGAAATTGCAAACAAATCTTATTCATCCAATTCTCTACATTTCCAAATAGATAAAACATTTAGCCACTAGTGGACCTTCAACTATACAAGTCACATGCCTAATCTACATCCACAACTCCCTATATGTCTAATGACTTATCCACATAATCAATATATCATTAGTCTCAAAAAGCATTGTTTAATTCCCATATTTTTGTTTGTTTGTTTAGGACCTAAAATTTCTAAAATACTTAAAAATCACATCTCTACAATAAATTACTTTCTGGGTTAGTGGATTCAAAAGCTTGTAATCTTAACATTCTCACTGTATCTTATAAAGATGTATTTCTAAGATGTTGGATCCAATTTAGATTACTTTTTTTGAGGCATGTGAACATAAGAATCACACTAAAGACCCTTAAATGTGAAATATAAGACTTCTTACATATCCACACTTCATAAGGTGTTTTATCAACAAGGGTTAATCAAAGAGATATATTAATCAAGTAACAAGTAGTACTTACATCATCTACCCAAAAGCATCAACCCAATTATGTACCACTCAACATACTTCTAGCTCTTTCCTTCAAGTGTGATTCATTATCTCTAAAAACCCATTTATTTAGGTGTGTATGGTGTAGTTTTCTATTGAAGAAAACCTACATACTTACATAAATCATCAAATTTCTTCAAGAATACTCATTTCCATTAGTAGATATTAATATATGTATTGTATAATTTGTTTTCTTTTCAACTAAGTCCTTAAATTCCTTAAACTTAGTGAAAAATTTAGATTTAGCATGCATAAAATAATCCTAGGTGTGTATATTTAAAGTATAATCAATGAATGAAACATAATACCAAGATTTTCCCATAGAATCCACATCAACTAGACTAAACACATCCAAACAAATTATTTTGAATAATATTTTTGTTGTGTACCTTCCAATGGAAAATGAAGATCTATTATGGTTACCAAAAAAAATTCATAGAATTTAGTTTTGTCAATAGAGTAATAAGTAAAACCATTAACCAACTTTTATTAATAATGATCTTAAGACATTTTTCACTTCTGATCCAAACATGGGTAGCACAATATACATGCATTTTTATTCTTTCTTGTTACATTGGTTAAGTAATAAAATATGAAGGCATCTATCCTTGAAACACGATCCCAAACCAAAATCCCTTAGCTGCCACTAAATTTCCTCTCATCAACCTACAACTAGACTTGTCAAATATCAAATGCACATTAAAATCATTTAACTTGGATACTACGACTATTTTTTTGCAAGTCTTAGAGTATGCAAAAAATCAAGGATTGTAATCCCCTTATCACAAAACATAATTGTTTCCTTCCACTTACCAATAATTTTCTTAGTACTATTGTTACTGAGGAAAAAATATCCTATGTCATTATTTGTGTAAGTAAAAAAATCACTCCTTGTTGGTATTCATATGGTAGGAATAACTTGGATCAATGAGCTAAGTATCATCATTAATAGTGTTAGTAGAAATAGACAAATCATCACTATCATCTATCATTATAAATTTTTTTTGGGAGGAATCTAAAGATTTCTTTTTATTTTTGCATTCCTTCTTCATATGCCCTCTCTTCCAATAGTTTCAACACTTAACTTTGCTAGGGTTTTTGACCATTCTTTTGATTTAGATATATCTTTTTATACCCACTTTAGAATCACCATTATCCTTTGGCCTTCTTGAACATCAAGGAATCCTTTGAACCATAATTCATGGATTTTATTCTCATCTCCTCTAAAAGAAAATTATTATTAAGATTATCCATCTTGATCTCTACACCACCACTACTAATGAAAATGATTAAATTTTCCCAAGATTCAAATAAAGAACAAAGTAACAAGATATATTTATCTTCTTCCAACTTAACATCCATAAAAACTAGCTAACTCAAAATCAGGTTGAAAGTGTTTAAATAATCTACAACTGTATCATCATATTTCATTTTTAAAGATTATAACCATCTTTGGAAAATAATTTATTAATTAGAATTTATTTTGATAAATAACACCTAAGCTCTTTTATATCTTGTATGTAGTAGTCTCCTTGAAGACATTCAAGAAGATGAAACATATAAGGCACAATTGAATGGTTCCTTATTCCTTATTTTCTAACTTTAACTAATCTTCATCAACCTTTCCAAATAAGTTTGTGTTTTTTCCAATAGCTCTCCACTAGCAGATCTTTCTTTAAGAAGATCTTCCATCTTTAACTTGCACTTCTCATACCTAGTTTCATTGAATTTCTCAATATCAAAACAAAAGGTAGAAGCCCTGGTTTTCAATTTTTCACAAATCTACAAATTACACAAAGAAAAAGATCCCACTATAGTAAAAAAATATTCAACACTTTCTAGAAAGGCATTCCCTTTTACATAAAACTATTGTCTTTGATACCAAATTACGTTGAAAAACAAGGTGAAATTATTTTATTAAAACTTCATGAAGTGTATGCATATCTTAAATTAATATTTTAATGATGGATTACATAATAGATTAAGTGTGGAAGCATAAATTAGTAACATGAATAAAATTAATAAACCATAGTAACACAAGATCTTAATGATAACAAGTTTCCACAGTCCATATTGTTGTTCAATATTGTTTTTGGATTCAATTGTGTTGGATCTTTTTTGCATCAACATTTTGGATCAAACTTTGTGATCCATCATTAGGATGGTAGAGAAAGAGGAGATTGATGATGGATCAAAAAGTGTGATCCAAAATGTTGATGCAAAAAAATCTAACACAATCAAATCCAAAAACAATATTGAACAACACAAGATTTACATGGAGAAACTCTTTTGTCTTTTGAGAAAAACTCTACCAAAATAAGAGGACAAGTACATATTAATTTTCAATTAACATGATACAATATAAACACAACTCACTATGTACTTTAACAATATTTTAGCAACAACTATGTGTACGTATAAAATATGATATCAAACTACTATCTCTCAATTCCAATATATAGATAGAGAGAGCCAAAACTATAAATGATTTGATCAAAATAATGAATATCAAAACTATGGTATCATGTAGAAACCCTACATCTATATTGGAGATAATCTTTTCAAAATAGTAAACATGATCAACGACTTCACATGGGTACAATCAATGAAACTTTAAATAGAAAATATAACAACAAAGGATTCTTTGACTCATAACTCTCCAACAACTCAATGCTCAAGCATAGTGCTCCATTTTGGACTCTGCTAACTCATGTGGGTCCCACCTACTATGATAAGATTTGTCATTCCTTCGTACAGTGCCTAGAATTGGGAATATGACCTAAATGAGTCGAAAGTTGAATACAGTTACCACTATAGTGTGGCACCTCCCTCATGAATGCATATGCCAAAAAATATCAAGATTCTAAAATAATCTAAACTACAAATTATTTCTCCAATTACACCTTAGGCATCCAAGTACACCTTTCAAGAGTGTTGAAGACACATAAAATATACATAGGATTTACAAGGTTAATGACATCTTAATCCTAACAACATGATAAGACTGTATCCATATCTAATCCACTTGTTGCAATTCTATCTTAGACCTAACATTATTCTATTTGATGATTAAGAATATCTTTCATACTTGGAAAAGATGTTTGCTTAGATGACATTTTTTTTAGGAAAATAAGGTGGTGTAAGAAGCACCATTGACATCTTTCCGTGTGAGTATTAAAGTATGAAACTTCCTTAACCTTGAGTTAGGTCCCTAAATTAATATAATAATAGTTTAAAAAGTATAGGTGGTAATGAATGCCAATGAGTTGATTTTTTATTATGTTGAGGCATAATGTAAGATGTATGATGCTAACTAAGTCTAAAGCAAGTTGTGACATATAGACAACTTTGTGAAGATGACAATGAATTTCAATTTGTTTATTGTTGTTGTTTGATGCCAATTGATGATTGATATAACTTGATTCTTTTAAGAGGAGATGCTCTTTCTTAATCATTTGGTTATATTCTTAAAATGACGCCTTTGAATACACAACCCTAGATGCACACTTTGAATTCTTTGGTGTATATGTTGACGGGCACTAGTCATATCTTGGGATTATTGGCATTAGAAAGTAGGAATTTCAATCTTGAAAATTGAGGATCTAATTATGTTCATAATTCAATCTTAAAAAAATAGAATGCTAAAGATTAAGTCAATGATATTTTCAATTGAGAATTTTGATATTACACAATACTAAATTTAAACTTAAGATCATTAAATATACTAAAAAAAATATATGTCAAAATTATAAATAAAAACATTCAAACACAATAGCACTAATATTTATATATTACAATTATTAATCACCCATTAAAAACTCATTGATATATAATCTCATATTATTATAATCATCATAATAATGATAACATATAGTAGAAAGGAAAAGTCCCTACTACCTATCTAAGTAATTTAATTTCCATGGTAAAAAAAAAAACACATGAAAACAAAATGGAAGGGCTCTAATTCTTACATGCTCCGTGTAATCTAATTTAAAATATCAAGTAATTATTAACGGCTTTGCCCGTAGAATGGAAGATTGAGTCCGTGACTCGCATTGCATGTTGCATGCGACCACCCACCTTTGCCCACGCGCACTCTAGTTAAGTTGTGGCGTAACTCCCCTTCCATTCAACTTTAACCTTAACCGATGAAACCTCAATTTCCTTAGAACTTTTTTTTTTCTAAAATAATATGCTTTTCATAATTAAGCATGGAAATATTTTCCTTATCTCTATTTGAAATTTATTAAAGTGGTATAAAATTTCAAATTTATAAGGTGTAGATTTTATTTTAGAGAGTTTGAAGTGTAGACACATTATATTATACTATATTTTTTATTAGGTATTTATGTTATTGAAGGTAATTATAAGTTGATCTTCTACTTTATCATATTGAGATGTTATAAGTTGATTTTCTTTGTCATTAATTTCTTCAATTTGAATAATCCTTTGTAATGGAGTAAAAGGTAACTAAATTGATAGAAATAAATAACAAAGAAAAAGGTAATAATATTGAAACTATCTAGATTCCTTTTCTATTGGAGGCTATTAGATGGAACTTTGTTGGGGCCTCAAGAGTCAAAATGGAGATTACAGGAGTAGGCGTTGTAATTCAAAATGATAAAGGGGAGCTTAAGTATGGAGGTGTGTAATGTGTGAATTGTGAGTGTGAGTAAATGAGAAATAAGACACACAAAACCAATGGAACATATTATATTAGAGAATTGAATCACAAAATTAATCAAATTCAAAACACAATTAATCACTAAAACCGTTCCATTGTTTCCTATCTCTAAGGATTCCTTGAATCATAATGGCTCTCAGATTTTGCTTACACTATGACTTTTAAAATGACAACCTAAAGAATGGATGTTGTAAAATGCAAGAATCCTAATTCCTATGTATTGATTAATCTACATGATTGATGGTATGATGGTATGATATCAATGATGTTGTGATAAAAATGAAGATTATGCTATAATGCAAATGTTGTAAGGAAACTAGTATGATATTTGAAATGAAAATACTAAACTAAGCCATGATTCTAAACTAATATGATACCACAATGCTCAAATGCTAAATATTAAATTGCTCTAAATGCTCACAAATGCTTAAACACTAAATACTCTCACAAAATTTCTGCATAGTAAGTTTGCTCAAAGATGGGATTGCAAATGTTGTAGAATGAGGCTGCATTTATAGGATCTCCAAGACATATTTTGATGTGGCAAGATTTGACTGTCAGGATTTCAGCTAGAGAGATGAACGATGGAGAAGGAAGAAGTGAGAGGGAATCATAGAGATGGTTCCCTTTAAAAGAGCACTTTGCCAAGTGTTGAAGAGAATCAATGAAATGGGAGAGCCAAGTGTCCAAGGTTGTTTCAAATTTGTTGAGGATAATTTCATTTAAAAATTAAAGATATGTAAATTCATGTGACACTTGATGAGGCGGATGATAAGGTGGAAGGAGGTTAGGGAGTCATGTAGAAATGTGACAAAATTTTAATTAAAAATTCAAATTTAATGAAAGGGAATTAATCAAATAAAACAAATTAGTTATATTTTTTATTTAATTAAATCATGAAGAAAATGATTTTAGAAAGAATTTAAGAGAGTGAACTATATAAATAAATTTAGAATATGTTTATAAGTAGAAGAATTTAAGATTAATTAATTAAATAAATTTTATTTAATTAATTGATTATCTTCACCGAATTTAGGTGTATACATTTTTCCCCTCTTTGAAGTGATGTGTTTACGTGCATTGCTTCAAAGAAAAATCTGTTGTTGATGCTGAAAAAAATTCTTTGATATGCCCTAGAGGCTGATTTTCAAGTGATAACGGATATATGCCCCATCAGGAGATAAATCGGTGAATTTTTGAATTTTTAGAATTTTTTCAAATTTTCAAAATTTTGATGATTTTAGATTTTAAGGCGAAACATAGATTTTTGGAACCTACTTGCTTTCTATCACTCCTAGGGTTTTTCACCTAGAAGGAGAAAGGTGGGCCAAAAATGCTTATGTTCTCATTAGAAGAAATGGAAAAAGGGGTGTGAAGTGTGTGTGTGGATGTATTTAAATGTTGAAAACCTACTGAAAATGTATACTAAGGAATGTAATTCTAATCTAATGTAAGAGTGTTGGAAAACACAATGTGTATTCAAACTATTTGACTAGAAATGTAAACAAACTGTAACAGAAAGTAACCTAATTGGAGATATGTACCTGGAAGTTGGAAGAGGGTGAAATGAGGCTCTGAACACTTGTAGAAGAAACCCAAAATGCTCACTAGGATTGATTCACCATTCTAGGCGAATGAGTCTTGTTTTTGTTAGAAAATGTCCTAACCAGTTTCGGGGAATTGGGTATCCAAATCTATAGAAATCATTGTTCACACTTGGAAATGGGACTGATTCACCATCACTGGAGAATGAGTCCTCTTCTAGAAAACAAATAATTTTGGACAAGATTTTGTAGCTTATGATCTGCAATTTTATTTCTAAAGATTCCCCAGATCTGAATTTTCAAAACTCAACCTGTAGACTCTCGCCAAACTTGAAATAGGGATTGAGACACCTTGAATGACTTTGATGGGATATGTACACCTTTTCTCACCTTTCCATTTGATAAATCTACATACACAAGCACAAACAAAGGGGAAAAAGTGTTGAGGGTTAGGATATAGGGGTTTTCCTTGGTCAAATCCCACTTTGGTAATCAAACCCTTGAAATAGAAATAGAAATGAAATGGAAAGAGGATGATGAATACACAACATGCAAATTTAAATACTCACCAAACCCTTGTTGGAGAAATTTGAAGATATGTCAATGGTTGCTCCAAGAAGTTTGATTTATGCTTGATTTGATGATGCAAATGCTTGGATTAGTGAATGAATGATTTGATGTCAATGGGTGAATGGAATTGGGGTTGAAATGGATGTAAAAACACTTTATTTATACAATCTTGTGCCTTAGTAACCCTAGATACCTCATCATAGGCCAACATCAAGTGATTTTGAATAAAAACCTGAAAGGAAATTTAAAATATTTTGAATTTGGAGCCAAGGAGAACTCATTTACCACCCATGGTGAATGGGTCCCACCTTGGACTCAAAAGTGGGTGTTAGGAATTAAGTCATATTTAATGTTGTTTCTCATGTTTACATTCAAGAATGCACTTATCTAAGACTTGTGAGGGCATAAAGAGGTTAAATAAGTCATAAGAAAGGTATAAATAGTGAAAATGTCCCTAGAGAAGCATGAAAGCTTGTTAATTGAGACCTCACAACACTTCAAAATAGGACTTGTTTAGTGATGAAAAGGTGTTTTTTAGGTGAATTGTATTGAATAGAGTCTAGAAGAGTGTAGAAATTCTTTACAACACTTCACAACTCCTTCACAAGATGCCATTATTTAAACTTTAAGGACTTAAATGTGAATATTCAAGCCATATTACATCAAGAAATAAAAGCAAAATGGACTAAACATTGTGAAGAGGGACCTAAAAGGCCATCAAAATGACAAGGAGCCATTTTTTATACGACACATAAGGGTGATGGAATGATTTATCTCCTAAAAAATGATGTTTAACCTATCAGGTGAAGAATTGATTAATTAAGCCCCTTCTAAAAAATAAAATAAATCAATGCCATAAAATTCCCACTTAATTAGCCTTTAAAAGGTTAAAAAATGGGGATTAGAAGTTTATTTGTGCATTTGCAATTTGAAAATTTGAGAGTGATTGAGCAATCTAGCAAGTTTTGAGCAAGATGGTGATTCCAATCCAGACCTACCGATTCGAACATGTGCAACATCACAACCAACCGACCGCGTATGCAACTTCGGTACATACCCCGAGAAACCCCTTGATGATTTTTGAATCACATTTTTCTCACATTTTTTTATGTTTTAAATTTTGTTTTCATGTTTTAGCACATTTCGTCTCCAATGTGGCACATCGGGAGACTGTTATAGCACATCTAGTAGATTAGCTTATAGGGTCAAGTTTTTAGTGCATAGGGTATAGGTTTTAGCACATCAAGCAAACTAGTGCATAGGTGATATTTTGTAGTGCATAGAGTCAATTTTTCAGTGCATTTGGTAAAGTAACACATTTAGGGCATGATTTAGCACATCCATTAACTTTTTTAGCGCATAGATTAGTTTTGCACATTGATGAGATTTGATAGTCCATTGATGGATTTAATGCATTGAAGCATCATTTTGGCACATCCATGAAATTTTATAGTGCATGAATGTTTTTAGCACATAGAAACACTATTTCAATGCATCTAGTTTAGAATGATGAACTTTTGACATTTCTCCTTGTTTTCGATGATTGATGATCGCGTCAGTTGTTGATTTTATGTTTTCTGATGATGTTGATTGATTAGATGATTGATCTCATGATAGGTGAGATTCAATGATAGGGTGATGATAATTGACCTCATGATAGGTGAGGATTAATTATATCTATTGATGATGATTGACCTCATGATAGCTGAAGATCAATGATAGATGCTCACGAGATACAATCAAAATCTCATCAGAGCTTAGTAGACTAATAGGTTGATTGATGTTTGATTGATTGATAGTTGATTTGTGATATGTTATGATGATAGGAGTTGGTGAGGAACCTTTAGTCTCAGAAGAAATTCTTGAGGACATGGGATTTGATTCCTCATCTGGTTCAGGTAGATCTGGATGTGATTGGCCGATGTAGATTGAATTCCTTGATTGATGTGCCCCAACATAGGATTAATAGGGGACTCCTGACTGCTTTAGTAGAGAGATGGCACAGTGCTCATAGCACCTTTCATTTACCCACTGGCGAGATGACAGTGACACCAAAGGATGCGTACCAAATTTTGTGGATTCTCATTGTTGGAGAGTTAGTTGTCTATGATTCAATTGAGCAAGGAGGTGTAGATTCCCTAAGGAGAGTATTCGAGGACAATTATATTTATGGTTATGAGATCCCATGGAGAGATATGGTTGATGCCTATGTGACATTGTCATGTGTGTTTGTCAGATTTATCAAAGGGTTCCTATATCTCGACTGTAGGTCAAAGGGACTCTTAGTCAGTTGGGGTCAATTTTTGGAGCGGATGATCACATAGGGGACTTGATATGGTTGGGGTTCCTACATGCTTGCTCATTTATACCATGATTTACATCAGGTTGTATACCTTAGAGGATCCAGTTTGTCTGCTAGAGTTACACTATTATAGATATGGGTGTGGGAGAATATAGTTGTTACTCATCTAGTTGTAGAGAGACATCAGCCAGTAGGGAGACCTTATGTGCATGATACATCAGCCCAATTGTCCAACATAAGTTGTGAAAACTAGAGTATTGGAGGAGGTTTTTGGATGACCTTGATACTATTACATGGAGGCCATATCTTGACTGTGAGCAATGGCCAGAGGATGATACCGAGATGCCTTATGTATGCACTGCTAGATACTTGATTGGGAGGACTCGATTTGTTATAGAGAGATTCCTAACTGGCAAGGTAATTCAATAGTATGGGTAGGTACAGGGCATGCCTCAAGGGGTTTCTCTTTAAGCACAGAGATGAAAAGACATACCAGAGTGGGTTCCCTACCTTTCATATGATGCAGTAGTTTAGGAGTACCAGGGACTACAAGCAATGATATGGGAGTATCACCTAGAGATCATAGAGGCTGCAGTGTTAGAGGATTTTTCTCATTACTACTTTTCTTATCCCTTCCCATAGATATCTAGGCCAAATGAGCCAACACCATTATTAGATGATGAGCCAGCATCGAGATGGGGGAGGGGTGGAGGAGATGAGGAGGGAGAGAGCAGTGATGATGGGGAAGAGGAGTGGAGGTGGTAAAGATAATGGAGGCGATGGTGATGGAGGTGAGGATGGTGGAGGGGTAGTGCTAGATGTATGATATTTTAGACTACCCCAGACAAGATCACTGGTGGCTATATCACAACATGTGCAGATTCGCTTACCCTCTCAACAATAGTAGGCTCAAATAGTTGCTTTACAGTCATAGGTCTAGGCATTACAAGGATTGTTGGCTCAGATACAAGTTCAGATGTAAATAGGCACAAGAATAGATTGCCACACTCATCGTTGAGAGAGATAGCCTAAGAAAATGGTGTGAGCAGTCGGAGGGTGTGGTTGAGAGACTACAGAGAGCTATTGAGGGTACCTCGATTGTGGACTACTTAAGAGAGGTACAATGCTCCACCAAGGAGGCCGAGTACTAGAGGCTAAAGTGTCATGAGGTCATTTCTCCAGAGTGTTGGGAGAGTTATGCACAATTATCCAATTCACACACTCACTCCAAGACTACTAGCAGGGGTGTTACAGGGCCACAACCTCGCAGAGATCCAGGGATAGGACCATCTAGTGGTGTGGGAGGTACAATGCCAACATTGTCTAGGGCTAGCAATACATAGCCTTTGATATGATCACTTCTGATATACTTGAGACATTTGATGATGTATACACTAATTTAATTGAGACATTGATTCAATTTCATTTTTATTTGATATCTCTTTACATACTTGGACATCATTATACACTTGAAATTATTATTTTGAGATTATATGATATGCAACAATTATTAGTGTTCTATATGATGTTTATTATCCATTATGATGGATGCCTATGATGAATGCATTTAGTTTCTATTCTATGTGCTTATGATGTTTATATGATGCTTATATGGTGATTATATGCTTATGTGATTATGACATGATTATGTATGGATGTAATGATGATATGCTGGTGTATGAATGATGATTCTATATGCTTTATGGATTATGTTTTATGCAATGAGAGGGGCGTGATTATGCAATTGATATGTGATGTTTATGTATGTTTATGTGATGATTAAGTATGGATGCAATAATGATATAATGATGTATGGATTATGATTCTATATGTTCTTAGGCATGATGATTTTATACCACGTGATAGATGCAAATGAAATGTGATGCCCCTTATGTTTTTTGTATTTTCTTAGTGCAAATATATGATAGTTCTATACTATATGAGATGAATTTGATTATGCAAGTGAGATGCAATGCACTTCTTTTTGTGTTTTGTAAATGAAAATATTATGATGTAATGCATGGATGGATGAATGATGTGATAATGTATATAAGATATGATAATGCTTGCGAATGGTTATGCAACTCCACGAGACTGATATATTTTTGTTAATGTCAAATGTACTCAATCCATTAATGATAGAGATAACATAATTTTGAAAATTGTGCCAGCCTTGGAAAATCTATAAATGCAAATGCAAAACTAACATGGATGCAATCTAACCTAACCATGCAGATCTAAAAAAATTGCAAAGGTTGTCATCATTCAACTGATTTGTTATGCTTTTATCATCATCAATCCTTTAAAATGTTGAAAGTGAGTACAAACATCGATGGTATAATTTGACCATGATGACCTAAGTACTACTTCCATGATTTTTGATATTGCAAGTTAACACAAGCATCTAGGTATAATTAGATTGAGATGACCTAAACATTTCTTGCATAAACAGACAAGAGTTAATCATTTTCCTATGTAAATTTGGAATGTTAACAATGATACTTTATAGAGCATTTCCCATGACAATTTGCACAGTAGTAGTGATCAACTCATAGACAACAGACAAAGAAAATACCATTCTAGATCATAGTTTCTCTAGTTCTTGACATCATCTAGTTATTGGAAAGGGAAATTATAACAAAAATCAAAGTACCACAGTTGAACATTCATGCGAATGTGATAAAACCATGATTTAGAAGGAACATCATCCCATTAGATTTGTTTTAATTTGATTTTGTTGTTTGATATGGATGGTTGATGTATACAGTTTGATGATTGATGTTCAATGTTGAGTTTTATGATGATCATTGTGTCTGTGACATTGTGTTACTATTGTTTTCTTGTCTATTTGTTTAGGCTCAAAATTTATTGCCTCCAGTGAGTTCATGATTTTTTCCCTAGTCCAGGGTGAGACACGACCATGATGCCAAGATATGTACATGAGGTTTTTTGATGATCGACATAATGATGATTAAAGTGAACGGTTGACATGCTCAAATAGATGGAAAAGCTAATCTATCACAATAGCGCCTATTTCCAAGTTTTCACTACTTGTTTTTATTGCACTTTTTCAGATTTTCAGATTTTTTTTTTTCTCATTGTTCATCTTTTTTGTATTTTCAAATTTTCTAATTTTTTATCTGTATTTTTTCAGGACTTTTAACATGCACTAGATGAACTAGGTATAGAACTTCTTGAGATGTAGGCTATTGATAGGTTCCTTGAAAAATCCCCTTTAGGCATGGATAGCTAATATGCTCCAAATCTGAAGACTAATACAACGACAAGGGACCTAGCCAGTTTGGTTCAAATTTTCCTCTCTTTTCTCTATCCTATTGGTTATGGGGATTTTATTTTAGGACCAAGTCACCAACCTGAAATGTTCTTGGTTTTACTTTGTGATTGTAATTCTAGACATTCTTTACTGATAAGCCTTCAGGTGATCAACTACATGTTGATGACGCTCATCCAACAGTTCAAACTCTTGTATCTTGGATACTCTATAATCCTCATCTGAAATGATCCCCTTTAGTCAAACTCATAGGAATGGTAGCTCAACCTCAATAGGTAAAATGGGCTTTGATCCATATACTAAACCATAGGGTGTAGCTCCTATTAGGGTGCGAATAATAGTTCTATAAGCCCACAAAGCAAAACTTAGTTGAATGTGCCAGTCATGTCCAACATTGTTGATGATTTTGTATAAGATTTTTAGAATGGTTTTGTTTGAAGCATTTTCTTGGCCATTTACCTAAGGGTAGTATGGTTTGGAAAATTGATGCTCGATATGAAACCTTTCACAAAGTTCTTGGATGTCCTGATTCTTGAAAGGTCTACCATTGTCAGTGGAAATTGACTAAGGAATGTCATACCGATAGATGATGTAATTTAGGATGAAGGATGCAATTTGTTTTCCAGTGAACAACTTCAATCCACTTTGTAAAGTACTCTGTGGCTGTGATGATGAACTTGTGTCCATTTGATGAAGGTGGATGAATTTTTCCTACAAGGTCCAATCCCCATTGAAAAAAAGGCCATGTTGATGCAAATGGTTGTAGTTCTTGTGCTGGTGCATGTATCAAGTTTCCATGGATTTGACATTTTTGGAAATTTTTAACAAATTGAAAAGACTCCTTCTCCATATTTGACCAGTAATACCCCAAATGTAGGAGTTTTTTAGCTAGAGTTGAACCACTTGAACGTGTTCCACAGATACCATCCTGAACCTCGCTTAAAGCGATTTTACCTTCATTACGTTCAAGATACCAAAGGAGAGTACCATCAAGACCTCATCAATAAAGTACGTTGACTATCAAGGTATGTCGAGCTGCTTGTCGAATAAAGTTTCATTTTTGGTTTCGAGATAAATTTGATGGTAGGGTATTGTATCTTAGATAGGTGTAGATATTCCCATAGTTAGAAGTATCAAACTTGACTAGATGGCATATGACTTGGGATTTGGGGTTATCATAGGCAGGGTTAAACAGTTATTCCACCATGAATTCATAATGAGCTCATTTTTTAGGTATCTATAAGAGAGAGGCTATGGTAGACATGGAATCAATAGCTTTGTTGTCCCCTCTTGGAATCTATTCAAATTTTATTTCAACAAAGTACTTCTTAAAGTCATCAACCATTCTTGTATATGACATCAATTTATCATCCTTTGTTTGGTAATCATCATCCACCTGATTTATGACTAGTTGGGAGGGTGTTGTCTCTTAGATAGGTATAGATCTTCCCATAGTTAGAAGCATCAGCCTCGACTAGATGGTATATGACTTGGGATTTGGGGTTATCATAGGCAGGGTTAAATAGTTATTCCACCATGAATTCATAATGAGCTAATTTTTTAGGTATCTATAAGAGAGAGGCTATGGTATCCATGGCATCAACAACTTTGTTGTCCCCTCTTGGAATCTATTCAAATTTTATTTCAACAAAGTACTTCTTAACTTCATCAACCATTCTTTTATATGGCATCAATTTATCATCCTTTGTTTGGTAATAATCATCCACCTAATTTATGAATAGTTGGGAATCACCATAGACTTGCAACTTTGTGATCTTTCATTTGACTACCACCTTGATTCTAATGATCAATGCTTCATACTCAACTATATTGTTAGTATAGGGAACCATTAACCTATAAGAATTTGGAATGGTATGTCCTTGAGGTGTGACAAATAAGATTCTTGTACCTGATCCATGTTGCATGTAAGATCCATCAAAATATAACATCCATTGTTGTGTTGACACTATAAGGACATCTGCGTCTAGAAATTCAATGTTCATGGGATCAACATCTTGTAGTGGTGCTTCAACTAATTGATCTACTATGGCTTGACCCTTGATTTCTTTCCTATCCACATACTAAATGTCAAACTCGCTCAATATCATTACCCACTTAGCTAGTCTTCCTGTTAGGGTAGCTTCAATACTGAGTAGATACTTCAATTGATCAATTTTTGTTGAGTTTGATGGTGTGGGTTAACATGCAGTGTCTTAATTGTTGAGTAGAAAATAATACCACCAAACAATCTTTTTCAATAAAAGTGTAGTTGATTTCATAGCCATTCAAGGTTTTGATGATGTAAGAAATAGCCCTTTCTTTTCCCACAAAATCTTCCTATTCCAATAGAGCGCCCAAAGATACCTCTATTGTTGCTATGTAGAGTAATAATGGTTTCCTTCAGTTGGTCATACTAGTATAGGTGGTGACATCAGATATTGTTTCAGTTGATCATAAGTTGCTTCATATTTTTCATCCCATTTGAAAGAAATGTTCTTGTGTAGCAAGTGATTAAAAGGATGAGTAGATACTTCAATTGATAAATTTTTGTTGAGTTTGATGGTGTGGGTTAACATGCAGTGTCTTAATTGTTGAGTAGAAAATACTACCACCAAACAATCTTTTTCAATAAAAGTGTAGTTGATTTCATAGCCATTCAAGGTTTTGATGATGTAAGAAATAGCCCTTTCTTTTCCCACAAAATCTTCCTATTCCAATAGAGCACCCAAAGATACCTCTGTTGTTGCTATGTAGAGTAATAATGGTTTTCCTTCAGTTGGTCATACTAGTATAGGTGGTGACATTAGATATTGTTTCAGTTGATTGGAAGTTGCTTCACATTTTTCATCATATTTGAAAGAAATGTTCTTGTGTAGCAAGTGATTAAAAGGATGAGTTTTATCCGCTAGTTGCACAATGAACCTCTTGATAGATTGGAATCATCCTTGTAAATATTTGAGTTGACTAATATTCTTGGGAGGAGGCATCACCATGATAGCTTTAAATTTCATAGGATCCACCTCAATGCCTTTAGTTGATACAATGTATCCTAAAATTTTAGCTAATGTCACACCAAATACACATTTCTTGGGGTTTAACCTCACATTGAATTTCTCCAATCTAGTGGAGATTTTGTCTAGAATTTATAGATGTCCCTCTCTAGTGAATGATTTGGCCAATAATTCATCTAAATAGTCCTCCATAAAAGGTATGCATCATGTCATGAAAGATAGTGGTCATCGCTTGCTAATATGTGGCTCCATCATTTTTCAATCCAAACAACATGACATTCCAAAAAATGCTCCCCAAGGAAATGCAGAGGTTGTCTTGTATTGGTCTTCAAGCACTATCTTAATCTGATTGTAACCTAAAAATCCATCCATAAGTGATAACATTGCATGTCCTATTCTCAAATCTACCATGATGTCAATGTTAGGTAAAGGAAAATCATCTTCCAGGCAAGCCCTGTTAAGATCTCTAAAATTTGTACATATCCTAATGTTGTGACCTAGTTTTGAAATTGGTACAATATTTGAGATTCATTCAACATAATCAATGGGTTGGATAAATCCTGCATCCAATAGTTTCTTCAATTCAACTTTCACTAGAAGGGAAATGTGGGGATGCATTTTTCTTAACTTTTGCTTCACTAGCTTTTACTCTAGGTGGTAGAGATAGATGATGCATGATAAGATCTAGATCCATAACTAGAATGTTAGCGTAGGACCAATAAAATTTGATTTGTCTCTCTTCAAAGAACTTGGTAAAGCTTTGTTTTTCTTCCCCTGTCATGGATGCTGCTAGATGTAGGGTCTTTGTTGTTTCAACCATACCAATGTTGATGGATTCTGTGGGATCAATCCATAATGAATATCTCTCATGATAGTGCTCGGGAAGAGTGTCAAATCTCCCATCTTTTGGTGCTTCAAAGAGGTCTTCACTGTTAGATGTGCTATGTATTTTTACTTTTTCTTGATATAATATTGCCATTAAATGGTTTTCACCATTAGATCAATTTTTGATATTCATTGTTTTGCAGCTGAGATATTTGGCACTCCCCTTGTCGAAAGCTTCATTATGAGATTCAATGATGGAATAGGTTTCAATATTATTAGAGTAAAGGAAATTCACAATGGCATCATCGTTCAGAAAGATAGGTATGTCAAGTAGCTCAGTTTGGTCCCAATCAATTAGTTCAAGGTGTACCAATGGTAAAGAATCATCAGATTGGATAAGGTCAAAAGGGGTAAGTGTCATGATGGCAACATCATCAAGGTTTTTTATAGTGATGTTGAGGTCTATGGTGTTACTCTCCTCTGAGTGATCTATCTCGCTCGAAGCATGATCATCTTCACTTGAGTCATCGATATGTTGTGATCCAACTTCAAGTGGTCTAGACCCTAAGCTTTGTCCCTCCATACGTGTTGGTGGATACCTTGGTATCACATCAATTTCTTTGTCATGATAAGATCCTTCAGAGAGGGAATCCCATTCATATTCATTGGAATCTATTTCAGAACTATCTCGCAATTGAAGGATTCACTCAACAATTTGCTGCCTAGTTTCTTCCTTTCTCTTCTCTGTATCCTAGTCCTAATTTTTCCTTTGAATTGGTTATGATAGGTTGTAGTAGTTCTATGATACCCTCTTTTCTTTCACTGACATGACCTTTTCAATCATATCCCATCTTTTCTAGGATTGTAAAAACTTTACCATATGGTTTAGTTAAAACATTGGAAGTCGATGCTTGCAATGCTTCTTCATCCTTGTATAAAGAATTCAAAACATCGTTGTCTTCTGATTCATCCACTCAGGTTCCTACTTTTACAAGCTTACCATCAAAGAGCGTGGTTGGTTGTGAGGCTTGTTGCCTTGAAGTTGATGGTTGTCCATAGGATCTTGGTGAAGGTAGCAATTGTGAAAGACATAAGGATTGTTCAATTGAATATTCACCCATGCCTTTGTCTTTTAACTAATCTTTTTCTCATTTTTTTTGTAAGTGGTTGAGTTGAATTTCATGATTTGATGGAGTAGAATAACCAACAACTTTTTCTTTTGACTGATCCTTTTCTTTAGGCTGATTTGACAAAGAATTTAATTGACTTTCATTACTTGAGGGAGTAGAATCACTAATACCCTTATCTTTTGACTGGTCTTTTTTCTCAACCCACTTTGAAAAGGATTTTAGTTGTTTTTCATTGTTGGATGGACTAGGAGTGGTAGCTTCCCTGTTATGCATGGCACAAAAATATCTTGGACTATTTTGAGTGTGTTACAATATTGGGGATTTTTGGAATCAACTGAAATGGTAATCTCTTGTCCATTGAAGGAGAATTTTAAACATTGATGATATGTCGATGGCACTGCTTGCATGTCATGAATCCAGGGCCATCCCAAGAGTATATTGTATGTCAACTCCTTGTCTAAGGCTTGGTAGATTATATCTTTTACAATTCGTCCCACCTGAATTGGTAACACTATCAATCCTTGGGAGGATCTCTCTTCATCATCATAGGATTTTATAGTGATTTTTCTTCTAGCATCAATTGCATTTTCTAAATATCCAAGTGCACATATAAGTTTTAAAGTGCAGATATTTAGGTCAGCTCCACCATCTATTAGGACACGTTTGACTTGATGTTTGTGAATTAAAACCTCAACCATATCTCCCGCCCACACCTAAAATTTTATAACATAGTGGTAAGGAATATGATCTTGTTGAAAAGCTTTGTAACACTCCTACTAATATCTCCTTGTGGGATTTGATTCAAAAATCACCTATATATCACAACATGCTTCAAGATTCTTTGCAAAAAATTATCTTGCCTCCTATTGTGCAACCAAATGACGTGGCGGCCTTGCTTGAAGCTATGAATCAAGTTAATTTGGATATGGTATTTTATCAAACCCACTTTGGAAACACAAAAAAATGAGGCTTTGATGGTAAGGGTTTTTATTAACAACATTAGGATTAGGCATAACCTTATTGGAAATACTTCAGGGCTTAATGCTTGTAGTATTAATATTTTGGACATAATTGGAGTGGAAAAAACCTTAATCAAACCCAACACTTTATCAAATAAATATTTTGATAATGTGGGAAGGCAAGAGTTTTGTGTGATAATATTAACTGCTAAAGTTGGTAAGGTTGTGTTGCAAACTCCTATTCATGTCATGCCCCATGACCTTTCATATAATCTTCTCTTTGGTAGACCATGAATTCATGAAATGAAAGGAGTGCCTTCAACACTTCATCATTTAATGAAATACACATACAATAACAAGGTTTACATAATGAAAGTTGATCCTAAATCTAAAAATTGTTTATAAACTAAAATAGGAATGAAGAGTCCCTTTAGCACATTGATCCTAACTTCAAAATTGGAACATTATGAATTGAAGACAAAGATGAGTACCTTTCATCTATGGTAAATTTGTTAGATGATGAGTGGGAATTGTTTCACACCTACACTCATGGGGAAATGCAATATTACACAATCTGAATCAAAAGAAAAAAGAACCCACAATGATATCAACACAATCTATCATTGAATCATCAAAAGCATCCACAAATTGTAGCAAAGAGGAAAATATAAATTACACATCCACTTAGGATGAAAATTATTATTAAAAACCACCTTCTCTAAAAGAAATGAAAGCCATTTATGAAAGAGGTTATCAAATTTTGAAACAATTTGGTTATAATTGAAAAGGATGTGCTGTAAGAGAACAAGGTATTTGTGTCCTCGTAGAGCATAACATATAAGAAACAATAAAAGGTCTTGGTTATTATTCTTTAGAAAAAAATAAAAATAAAAGACCTTCACTTTATCATGAAAAATAGCATTAGTTGTTGCTCCTTGCCATATGGTAGTTGTAGTATAACACAATACTCACTACCATTTGTGGGGGTATAAACTAGGCGTCATGCAATCATATATCATTACATAAGGAGCATTGCATCATCAACCATTTTGTGCTCATCTTTGTCCCTACACTTGGGTGTAAGAATCTAGGTAGCCTTGTGTTAGGTGCATTTCTTCTAGTAAGGGATCCCTTTCTATCTCCTTAAAATATCAATGGGCATATAGTCCCCCACTTATTATTTTTATAAGGAATGGTCCCTTTTTAGTAAGGATAGCATATATCTCAAAAGTGTGACCCTAACAATGAAATGTGGCCTTCTTGATCTATGATAGTGTCTCATTTGCGGTGATATTAGGTTTGATTCCCCATAAGGGTGGGACTTTTTATGGCATATGATGTTCCCTTCGTGGTAATAATATGGTTAGTATGCCCTAAGGTGTGAGTTTCTATTCCATGACTTGTCCTCTCTTGGTGGTGATGTCATGTCTAATATTCCCTAAGGTGGGACCGTTCATGTATTGAATAAATACCCTTTGTTGGTTTGTAAATAACCTTTTGTGATGGTGTTGTTAGAACACCCCTTGAGGTTTTGGCCTTATCTTGTTGTTTTTGCACCTCCTTAGGTGAGTTTTTGTACCTTTTTAGGTGATTTTTTGTACCTTTTTAGGCTAGTCTAGAATTTTTTCTTCACTTTTTTCACACGCATTAGACTTAGTGGTGTGTTGACATTGGGATTTTTATGCTTTGAACACTTTGTCCACAATTGTTAGACCTAGTGGTTTGTTAACATTGGCATTTCTATGCTTCACTTTGTTTACATGCATTGAACATAGTGTTACATAGGCATAGAATTTTGAGCATTTTTATAGCACCTTATCAAAGTTATCAAGGAGTTTATCTCTTGGTATAGTTGACATGGGTACACACCTAGTGAATATCAAACTTCACTAGACATTGTGTGTTGACTCATTTTTCTACTTTTTCAAGTGGGCAATCACCTTGTGAATATCAAACTTCACTAGCCCATGGTTCCTTCTATTTGTGATTCACCTAGAAAATATCAAACTTTAATATTGTGTGAGTCATGAACACCTTACCATGGCCACCAAGCATAAAACAAATTTCCTTATAGTAGAGCTATTTTTTTCATGAGTGTAGCATAATGCAATTTCCTAGCCTAGTGGGACCCATCATATTGCATGGACACATAGCATAATGTAACTGGCTAGCTAATAGATCCATGTGGTATAACACAACTTGCTAGTCCTCATGGAAGTATTCCTTTAACTAACATTTATTCAATGGATGACATTTGGCATTTCAAATAGTTTAAAACTAAGGTCTATTTGCATTACTGACTTGAATCCATTTAGTACTAACCTTATATTTTTGGTGTGTTTCTTTTGTATGTCTCTTTCATGTGTGTATTGTGTTTGCATCATGTTTTTGTTTATTTTATTGTCATCAATATACTATGTTATGTCATGTGTTCTCATCATGTATGCTTCATATTTTTTACATGTATGTTTGTGTATTTTGTCTTGCTACATTTCATAAATGTATGTGCTCCTTTGTTCTCTTGTTGTCTTGCCATGTGATATTGGATCATGGGGGCTTGTGCACTCCCCTAGATCCTTTGTCATCCTATCTCTTCAACATTGAAAAATTAGATACCTCTTGACATATATTTTCTACTTTAGTGTGAGTCTAAGCATAAGTTCACACTATCATTAAAGCAGGGGCTAAATGTCACATCAAAATTGTCACCCTTGAAAACTTCACACTATGTTTTTCTCCTCCTAAATTATTGATCTCAAGATCGACCCTCTAATTTATGAAATTATATATTTTGAGGCTTATTTTTATCATTTCCCCATAAATTGTAAGCATCAAACAAATGCATTTATTTGGTAGCTTTCCCATCACACCTTAATTTCTAAAAAAAGGGCTAGGATGGGGATGCCCTTGGGCGATAACATCCTCCTATTTTTTCCTAGTCCCAAATTTGAATATGTTAGTGTTGATATTGTATCATTTCTAATTCAAGTTACAAATGTTGACTATCAAGATCTAATTTGCAAGAAAATGAATAAATTCCTATAAATACCTAGTTATTGCATCATTTGAAATATAACAAGAAAGAACAAGAAGAAAGAGGTGAAAATTGTTGTGAAGAGCAAGACGAGCATTCACGAGTAACATTTCAGAACTTTATGGCAACAATTCAACATTCAAGCATTATGTCAAATCAAATGTGATTTTATGTATGTTCATTTTAATGTTTTTTGTGAAGGCTAACCCTTGTTGTAGTTATCCAAGCATTCAAGAAAGAAAGATCCAAGACCTTAAGGAGATGTGCATGACTCCAACCCTTCAAGAAAGTCATTAAAGGGTGGCGAATCACAACACTTTATGGATTCATTATTCCTTCCTATCATTTATCTTTTCTATCATTGACACTTCCATTGTGAAAGTGGAAACACTAACACAAGGTTTGACTAAGGTAAACTAGTAAATGGAACAACCCTTCCTCTCTCTTTGAATGCATAGGTTTCAAGTTTGGAGAGAATTGAAGGAAGTTTGAAGATTATTTTTTCATTGTTGCATTCAAAACCCTACACCTTGTCAAGTCACATAAACTCACTTATAGAATTATTCGATAGTGATCCAAAAAGTTTGTAGGGGGAATCTGCAAGAACTTAGATCCGACATCAAAGGACTGTGAAAATAGATTTGGAATAGCCCTACAAGGATAGAGATGCCCTTGGGTGGCTATCTCCTCCTATAATGACTGAATTCAAATTTATAGGATAGGTGCACAATATCCCACCCTTCTCATATTTTCCTACAAATCTCCATTACAGTGCATCAATTGTTAGAATCTTATATTTTTTATGTTAGGGAACATAGTCTAATTAGGTTAATCAAGGTAAATCAATTTCAATTCATCCCTAAGCCTAAAAAAGATGTCGATCTAGGTCTAATTGACTCACCTGCAAAGTTGAAAGTCAATCTAATCACCTTGTTCATTTGCATCCTAAATGACTATAAAAAGGAAATTTTGATCCTAGGTTGTTTGCATTATACTTAGGATCCACCTTTTTCTATGTTTCATGTGTTAACCAAGAGGAAGGTGTAATTTGACAAGGGTCCCAAAAACAAGACAATCCACCTATAGATCCTTGCACACCCACACATTAGCATTAACTACCTTTTCAAAGAAATACAAAGATAGCCAACATTTCCTCCACAAAAAGTTTGGTTTCTTAAAGAAAATTTATATTCTGTTATAAATTTGGAGGAGACCTTGGATAGTCTCTTAGCAAGAGAAGCTATTCGAAATCCTAACATTCCATGTGATGTATTGAACAACCTTTTGATAAGGGGAGTTGACCAAACCCCTAACAACTCAATTATTAAGATCATTACACATATCAAATCATTCAAATTTCAATACATATATCACGTATAATTTACTATTTAAATTTTGTATTTCATTCTATACTTATTATTCCTATCCAACTCTTAAATCCAAATTATCAATCATTTATTTAATTAGTTTTCATTCAAATAATCTTTATATTTATGTGATGGATGATGTAATTCCTTACATGCATGAATACAAATAAATAAATTGTTATTCCATAGAAGGTAGGGTATTAATAAAAAATAACAATAATAAGCTTTCGTCCATCTCAATAATGGTAGCTATGATCAATGGGCACATGTAATATACATACTATAGTAATTCTAGTGTGCGCTTTCGTTATCACTGGCACAAGTGGTGAATATTAAACAACATAGGAAAGGACATTTTCTACATTTATATTCAAACGAAGCAATAGTTCTGATTTTGAAAGGGATGCCTGTATATAATAATATTAAGAGGTAACGTGCAATAAGCTCATTCACGACAATAAACGATAGTTGGAAAAAGATGCCTTCATTCATTTAGAAAAGTCCTCTTTCATTGGTACCATCGTTTGAGCATTGCTTACCTAATTCTACCGGAAGTGGTGGGTATTGACTTTGAACAAGATTGGCTTTAAATAGACAGAAACATACTTCCCTTCATTGCACTCTGATTGTTTTTTTAGTCCGGTGTTTCAGAATTTTGTTTGCAATCACAAGCAGACATGGGTAACACTTGCCAATGTTGTTGCACTTCTCCGCCTGCTGTCATGAGCCCTTCTCATGGAGGATCCTTTCATGAGCCAGCCTGCCCTCTGCCTTTGTCATCTTCTCATAATAAACCCACCGCATCTTCATCTTCTCTTTCCATTGATTCCTTCAAGCGTAGCATTCAGGAAGTTGATCAAACCGATCAAATCGATCTGCTCATGAGATTCATTGAAGATCAGCTTGAGAGGATCAAGGTAAGCTCCAACCCTTCAAACAATGCTTAGCCAGTGTCGACTATTAAGTTATTAACGAATGTTCAACTGAAGAGGTGTGTGCTAACTATTGCAGGTTTCTTCAGAAGAAGCATCCTCCTCCCACTTGACTTCCGTAGCCTCCAACACAAGCCTGGCCGCTCAATTTATCGACTCCATTTCAACACAAGCCGAAAAACTTACCAGCTCGGTACTGCATGTTGTTTGGTCAAAAGCCTAACTCGAATTATAAGAATTAAATATTGTAATTGACAATAATTTTGTCATTTTCAGGATATAGCTAAGGAAATGGGAAGCTTAGCTTTGAGTGGGCTGAAGATGGTGGGGGAAGCCCACTGGTTGTTCTTAGGATTGTCGGTAGCCGCATGTGCACTGGAGAGATGTGTGAGTGTGAGATCTAATGTCTCCGACTGTATCGACCTATTGAAAGCAATTGGTTTCCTTGCAAAAGACCTGAACCAATTCAAGGAAGCGATGCCTGGAGAGACCGAAAGACTGTGTCAAGCGGTTCAGACCATAGTGGAGGGGGCAATCATGTGCTGTGATTACATGAACAACGGAAGTCTCTCCAGGTTTGGCATACTCAACCCATTCATTTATGTTGATTGTAAAACATAGTTTAATTTAGATAAAGCTGGCCAGAAAGAGGGCAACGGGCCTTGGATTAATGACAAAAGTTTGTTTAGATGTTAGTTTTAGGGGAGCCTTGTCTTAGTTTTATATCAGATTTTGTAAGTTTTACTTTTCTTTTTCATTCAATTAATTATTATTATATTATTATAAATAAAATCAATTCACTTTTATTTATTTATTTATTATAGCATCAAAAACTTTATCAAATTTTAGGGTTATGGGATTTGTAACTATTGGTTGTATAGTGTTAGTTCTAGGTTGTAAGTTCTAAGCATGTGATTTGTGGGCTAAGTGAGTCATATGCGTTATCAAGTTTGTGAAATTTGTGTTAGAGTTGAAGCTACTAAATGTTGGAACAATACTTGAGCACCTTCTGTTTGAGGAACTAGGGATGATTTAAATGCATATGTTTGGCATGGTTATTTGCATCATTTACATGTGCACACCATAGGAGGAAGAATGCTCTAGAGATTGCTAGAATATGCTCCAATTCATATGCATAGAATTTATATATAGATAGTGATATTGTATCATATACAACCCCCATAAGTAAATACATTTTCACAACTTTAATCCTCTTTCCAATTTTTTAATTAATCTCCATCTTGTATTCCTTTCACATTTTCCCTCTCATTAGATTTGGTGCTTTACACATGATGCTAAAAGATCCTTGACTTTGTAATATATATATAAAGAATTAAAGTTTTCTCTAATCTTCATAATCTTTCTCATTTGTATTTAAAAAATATAAAAAATACACCACCCTTGAACTAGATTGGCACATGGAACATTCAATTAGTATTTGATTTTTTATATAAATTTTTAAACTAGTTAATAATGAATAGTTTATGTTTTATTTTTTTGTATTGTTGAAATCAAAGTTTGATGTGAATTTATTTCATCTTATTTGGTTTATAAGATGGCCAATATTGAGGCAGTACAATATAAAGGTTCCATGTGTGTATTATAGGAGCTTCATTTCTCAAATCTTTATGTTTTCTTTCTTTGGGAGTTTATGTCTATGTTAGCTATAGCATCATTTGAATTCTTGAATATTGCAATTTTTTAAAAATTGCATGGTTTAAACTATAAAAATTGGAAATGTAAGATTATATTAATTCTACAATAAAATGGTTTATAGGAATTAGCAATAAAATAAAATGGTAATGAATTCTTCAGCAATTGGTCTATGACAATATAGTCTACGAACCAAGCCTTGTGCTTCATATATTAAAGAAATAAACAAAAGATAGGTTTTTCAAATAATATATAAATTACCAAAAAATTAAAAAATCATGGATATTAAAACCAACTAACTCATTTGAAAATCAAGGAAATCAATAGCATGAATAATCACAATGCAATGTTGAAGAATCTAAGAGATGAACTTTCAATGACGAGGGTGGAATATGAATACAAAAATTATAGATTCTTTGATTGAAAGTCTTCTAGACGAGTATAATAATTTCATACTTACTAAAATAGTTGACAATATGAAAATAGAAGAATTCTATGGCAATTTGTTGAATGAAAATGATAGACTTGAAAGATTATTAGGTGAGTTTAATTAGAATTTATAAGCATTTATATATAGAGGAAAATGTAATAATTACACTTAAAATAAATCAACAAAGAGTTATTGGCTTCATTTAGGGATTGAAAGTGGCTATGGATTTTGACTTTATTTCTCGTCTTCAATTTGTAGATGATATTATATTGATGGGAGTTGCCAAAATTAAAGAAGTTGTTCATCTACAACATATCTTAGATGTATATTTGATATCCTTGTGCCAACATACTAATGATTATGAGTCATTTTAGCAAGAAAACTAAGATAAATAGATTGAAGTTTTGAGCCCCAAGTGATTTCTAAGTATTGTAGTTTATACCTCAAACTTAGTCATAGAAAGGGAGCAATGGTTTGACTCAAATATAGAAGATAAGCTATTTGACTATATGAATATTAGAAAACCTAATGTAAACATAATTTTTGTATCAATATATTATTAATATCAATTGAGTACATTTACATCTCCTTATATCTCCTTTTACATCATATATACTTATCATATATCTTCCCCTATACTCTGTACATATTATATTGTATACTTTTATTCTATCTCTTATCTTCTTCTTTCTTTGTTCTACTTTCTTTCCTCTTACTTTATTATACACATATTTACCTATACATATATCTATGTGATGGGACATGACCCATCTATCCTAAACCTACCCTAGATGGCATCTCTAGAATCTTATGTTCTCTAAACTCTTTGTGATAAGACGTGGTAGGATTTACTTGGTGATGTTTGAATTTTTTCCCTTTCATTTTAACATCATCCCCTCTTTCAAAATGTTGGCTTGTCCTCAAGTGAACTTTACTCAGGAGTAGTATGATAATGTTTAAGGCATGATTCATTACTAAGTATTGTAATATTGTGTCATCTAATGTCCTTAGTTGTATTTCTCTTGATGTAAGAATGCCATTAATTTTATAAAGGCCCAACCATTTTATTTTTAATTTTCCTTTCTTCTTGAATTTTCTATCATAGATTAAGATAATAGCATCAACCTTGAATTTCTTAGACCTAGTGTTTTGATCATTCCATGTTTTCTATCTTCATCTTTCTATCCATTGATGGGGTGTCACCAATTGTCTTGCTTCATCTAGTTTATCTAGTTCTTCTAGTTGGTATTCAATTGAATCTTCGTTAGTGAGTCTTAAGGTAATTGTTGTACAAAGTTTATGGGAAATGAAATTTAGAGGCAAGCTAGCCTCCTTTCCATAAAAGAGATCAAGTAGAGTTTTCTTGGTGGATCATTAGTATGTAGTGTGGTATTCCCATAGCATTGTAAGAAGTTTAATTTTCTAATTAGTCTTGTTTGCATCACACATCCTAGTTAGAGTAACTTTCCTATAATCTTATTTTGTGTTTCACTTGCCCCATTTTCTTATGAAAGGTATGGTGTGTTGCAGTTATGGGTGATCATGAAACTAGCTATTAATTCCTTTATTATCTTATTGAAATTTTTTTTTCCTTGATCTTTGATTATTCTCAATGGACACCCAAATCTAGTAATTCTATTATGGTAGAGAAATCTAGTTGTAGTATATGCAGTGCAATCTTTGGTCAGTTCAGCTTCAACCCTTTTAGTTAAGTAGTCTATATAATTAATAGTGAGCCTTGCTTTAGATAGTTTTTCGAGAGAATCTAGGAGTCCTATGAAGTCAATAGCCCATTTCTCAAATGGGAAATTTTCTAACACTAGATGGAGGGGTATTTCTCTTGATGCAATGGGTTTCCCTATTCTTTGGAAAAAAAATCAAAGGTATTTGCATAGTACTTATCATCCATATATATGCTAGGCCACCATAACACATCTAGTAGTATTTTTTGGATAGTAGTGTCTCTATAGTTGTGTCCCTCGATAATGCCTTCATGTGATTCCCTTAAAATTAGCTCATGTTCATGCTCATAGAATTCTCCATGGAGGATGTCATCTATCCCTTTTTTTTTATTTAATGCTCCCTTAATTAAGGTAAAATAAAGGGAATTTCTTAGTAACAAATATTTATCATGTGTTTTCATATTAGTGGGATATTTAACAATAGAAATTAATTGGGATAAATCATGAAATTATTATAATACCATAGTTATCTAAAATAGATGGGTGATATGTAAGTACTCTTCATCAACTGCCTCGGGCTCTTTTCCTATACCAATTCTAGATAGGTTGTTTGCACCTTGATTATTCCTCAGTTTTACTTAATTATATTAAAATTAAATACCTAAAAGTAGTAACTATCAAAATATTCCTCCTTATATAAGTAGTTTATTCAATAGGAACTTTAAAGGCTTATGGTTTAGTGTAAAATGTGAATGGGGTGGATAGAAGATACTGGAATTTTTTTGTAATGCATAGACCATGGCTAAGGCATCTTTTTCATTGGTAGTGTAATTTCTCTCAGCTCAAGAAATTTCATGATTGGCAAAATCAACTAGGTGATCTTCATTTCCACATGGTTCGGCAAGGATAGCTCCCGCTATTCTAGAAGCACCTACATGGACATGAAAAGGTACTAACCAATTTGGGAATATGAGAATATGCTTCTACTATTTTTTGTTTTAATGTGTTGAAGTATTGTTTACATTAGTCAATCTAAGAAATTATTTTATGAATTCTCTTTTTGATGAGTTTTTCTAAAGGAACTACTAGGGTGGCATATCCTTTGATAAATTTTCTATGATACCCAGTATAGCCTAGAAATGCGTTAATATTTGGTGTTGTTTTAGGTGGTGGTAATTCCAGAATCAAGGCAATATTAATTGGACCTACCATTAGTCCCTCTTTACATATTATGTTTCCTAGTAATGTGCCAAAAGGTACCACAAAAATTCATTTCTTGATATTTAGGGATATTTGCATACTTCTACATTTTTCTAGCATGGTTTGAAGTGACTAAATGTGGTTCTTAACTAGCCATAGAATGTCTAATCATCCAAATATACTTCTAGAAAGTTATGGATAAAGTCCTTAAATGTATTCACCATAATTTTTCTAAATATTTTTGGTGCATTCTTCAATCCAAAGGGAATTACTAGTGTTACCATGGTATTCAATCACCCTTGTAAAACTTTTCATTCTTGAAAATTTTTGATTTTGGTTGTCAACCTTTGAAGTGGTTTACAAAATCCTTTCAGGTTCTGACAAGGTTGTCACAACCATGAATTTCCCTTTTCCTTTCAAGTTAAATTTCATTGTCATCTAAAAATTATCATCTTTATCGACTCTTCCAATGGTACTCGAAACCTTGTTGGGCCTCGATTGAGTTCTTACAACCTAGTTAAAAACTGGCGATGAGTGAGAAAAGTTATGTGCTTAATTAGACGCTGAGAAAATAAAAAATTCAAAACTTGCAAAAGATTTTGAAGCCTTTATCAAAACCTGATGAAGTTTCAACAACCTCCTTGGTTTCAGTAACTACAAGAAGTTGGGTCCACAAAATGTAAAAAAGTCAAAATGTTTTTCTTGATTTTTAGAATTTATCAGGAATGGAATGAGAATTTTAAGCACTTACACATTGAATCTTAAAAAAATCCAAAAATATGAAATTTATTATTTTGAGTCTAGTTTTCAAATACATAATTTATTCTAATACCCAAATGATAAAAATAATTTTTAATAGGCATGTATAAAAATCACTTTTTAAAAGTCACTTTTTTAGGACCATACCATGGGTGTGTATCGACACCATAGTTTGACCTAAATTAACTTATTTTTCTAATTCCTTTTGGGGAAAGATGTATATTATATTGAAGATTCACGAGGATATTTTTTTATAATTTTTTTCTAAATATTGTATTTTTATTAATTTTTTATTGGTCCTAATTTCTTTTTTTGAAAGACCTCATGTACGGACATCGTAATTTGACCTACACTAGTTATTTTTAAATTTTTCTTTATTTTATTATGTAAAGAACTATTTGAAAATTGATGCCATATAATTTCTTTGACAATAAAATTATCAAATCAAAATTTATTAAAAAAATATTAAAACATGACATTTTAAGTTTATGGACCAATTTCCTCAAAAATTAAATAAAAAGTAGAAAAAATAATCCAATCCTAAAAAAAATTATATATTTGAAAACTAGACATCATCATCAATTATGGCTTTCAATTCCACAAAAAAAATCTAAAAAACTCGTCAACCATATTGTCAAAGTCATTTTTTTCTCTTACCATTGTCATGACCTTGTACTTGTAGGTCCAAGGATAAGGGTTGGGTTACCATACATTTTCTAAACCTAAATCCAAATAGAAAGCATGGATTGTGAGTTTCAATATTTCAGGAATGAGTAACCACTTTAAAATGGGTACCTATTCTAAAAATTAATGGGTACCTATTTTAAATTTAAAAAATGTCACTTCCCTATGAAGTGGACCCAACTTCTTGCACTTACACCTCTTTGATTATGTATTCATAACCAAGCCTCAAGCTCACATAGTTAGATAATTTTTCTTTTATTGGGCTCATAAATGATTTGTGGAACTTGAAGACATGGACAACTTATTTTGGATTTCACTAACAATTTTGAAACCATTGTTGAAATTCAACAAGGTTTCAACAACCTTAATTAAAATTGATGGTTGTCACTCATACAAAACTGTATTCTTCAACAAATGGTCTTAGTGGACTTTTTTAGATAATTGGAAAGATTTTGAAACCTTTTTCAAAACCCAACAAGGTTCTCCAAACCCATCATCCCTCTGACATGCCATTATAAAAATTCTCCTTCAAATTTTTAAAAGGTATCAAAAGTTGACATCAAATAGAAAAACCTTGGACACAGAAAATTCAAGGCATGACAATAATTCTCTATCAACAAATTTAATGCTATTGATTATAAATATATTTCAATACATTATTAAAATCATTCTGATGAGCAACTTGCGAAGAAGTGGCGATGAACTAGGAAAAGAAGGTGATGAATTCATAGCACAAGCTTCCATTACTATAAGTGAAGGTATTTATCAAATTTTCTCTTTGAATTGCATTGTGTATTATGATTTAATTGGGACTATCTCTAAAGCATAGATAAGGTATTGAATTTTGTACAAGCAATTCATAATTTCATTAAAGTCCTAATTGTTAGAGTAAAATAATTAATTAATTTTACTCTCCTCTTAAGATTTCACTTTATGCATATTTTAGTCATTTAATAATTAATATTTAATTATTAAATGCTCTCACCTTAGGGTTAGGTTTTACTTTTCGGTGTTGATCTCCTTTTTAAGGATTGATCTCTTGTATTGTAATTAATTCTTGATTCATTTTTTCCTCTGATATAGAATTTTCACTTTGTCAGAGCCAAAACCCTCGTCTTCGTTCTCTCTCTTTCTCTGTGACAGGTTTCTTGCATGCAGGTTATTTGGGTTCTGTGGATTTGTATTTCTCAAATCCTACATGGTATCAGAGCCAGATCTGCTGCAGCCTGTTCAGTTTTTTGAAAGTTTGAGATCCAGGTTTTGGAAGCTACAGATCTGCGTTTGTCCTCTATGTTTTATTTTGGAATAGGGGGTACTTTTTTTTTGGTGCACTTTGAGCCCAAACG
This sequence comes from Sequoia sempervirens, assembly GCA_007258455.2. Classification (NCBI taxonomy): domain Eukaryota; kingdom Viridiplantae; phylum Streptophyta; class Pinopsida; order Cupressales; family Cupressaceae; genus Sequoia; species Sequoia sempervirens. The sequence continues at coordinate 1,001,758,650 of VDFB02281492.1, read as the reverse complement.
GACCTCATTGTTGAGCTCGCAGCGCCGAAAAACCCCTATTTTCATATAAAATACGTCCGATTCGGACATAGTTGCTCCAGAAGGCAAAAAAATTTTGCCCCAAGGCCGTATGGCCCCAGGGCACGAGGATCGAGGCAAAAAATAAAAAAAATTAAAAAAAATGCAATTTTTTTTAAATTTAAATTTATTTATTTTACCTCTTCCAGTAAATCGGACATAAATCGGGCGTCCGAGCTCCGTTTTTCGAAAACAAACAGGCGTTGGAAAGCTGGCTCCAAGCCCGTTCTAATGGTGCAGGAATTTTTCCAGATCTTTCAGTTTGATTGCATTTTTTCGCAGTCAAAGTCCGATGAGATTTTTTGCACTCCGAGGGGCATAACTTGCTCGTTTTTGCTCCGTTTTTCGAAAGCAAATAGGCGTCGGAAAGGTGGCTCTCTGATCTTTCCAGATCTGCAACCTATTTCATCAGTAAATTTACCAGGTACACAGAATTTTGTCTGAAGCATTTTTTGCTTTTTCAAGCTTTTCAGCTTCAAAAATTGTACTGGGGTTTGGGTTCTCGTATTGTGGGGGGTGTTTTTTTCTTGCTTTCTGTAATTTTCATCAGAAAACCAGAACACCAAAACTCTCAAAACAACAAACCCCTTCTGCATCTTCTGTCTAGTTCTGAAAGACCACTTAATAATAATAATAAAAATTCAGAGCAGTTGAGACACAGTTCACAGGATGGCTGACAGACCTATTGAACCTCTTACACCGCATAATTACCACACTTGGAGGGGTCGTATGATGACTCTTCTCCAGTCTCGAGGGTTATGGTCCTGTTTAGATGAGGTTCAGCCTCAGTTGACATGTGCCTTTGAGGTTATGCAGCACAGGAACAATATGGATCAGGCTATGGGATTGATGGCTTTACACATTTCTGACAGTCTCCTATTTCATCTTGAAGGTTGTCTCACTCCTCGAGCCATTTGGACCAAGTTTGATGGGCTTTTTCGTACTGTCAACGAGTTCAGAGCTTTGCAGCTTAAGGCAGAGTTAACTTCCTTGGTACCTGATTCATTTCCCTCTATTGAGGATTTTCTGATGAAGTTCAAACAGCAAAGATCTATCTTGCAGGGTTGTGGTAAGACCAAGACTGATACAGAGTGCATTTTCCTGATTCTCTCCAAGCTTCGGGGTCCATTTCAGATCTTCTCTTCGACCTTTTATTCTACCATGGATGCATTGGGTGCTCGCCATGTCATGCCTTCTTTTGAAGTCTTTTGTGATCGTCTGACTCGTGAGCAAGCTAAGCTTAAGCAGTTGGATTCACTTTCAGGTTCACATAACCAAGCATTGGTAGCCCAGTCCTCCAAAGGAAAACAGAAGCAGAAACCGAAGCCTAAGAAAGATTCAGGGGCTAGTGAGAATCCCTCCAAGCCACCACCTAAGTTTGATTCAAAACCAAAGTCTAATTCTAAACAGGGCAAATCTTCGAAGTCTGGTGAGTCTTCCTCCAAGACTAAAAAGAAATTTGGTGATCCTTGCAGTTTTTGTGGCAAGGAAGGACATCCTATTTCCAGGTGTTGGAAACGTTTAGAGGCTTTGGAGGAAGCCATGCAGCAGCATAATATCAGTGCACCTCAGCCTCCTTCACAGCCCACAGGGAAAGGTCATGCTCTTTCTGCACGAGCATTGTCCTCGGAATCCACTTGGATTCTAGATTCTGGTGCCTCTCACCATATGACACACACAGAGGATTTGGTCACCACTCTTGCCCCTACAGGCACTAGACATATTGCAGTTGGTGACTCAGCACAACTTTCAGTTCAGGGTTCAGGTACTATTTCATTGGATGGTGGTTGTCTACAGGATGTGCTTTTGGTTCCTGACATTTCGACAAACCTCCTATCCGTTTATCAGATTTGCCACTCTGGCTCTGGTAAGACAGTTGAGTTCTCACCACATGATGTGGTTATTCGAGATCTTCATGATCCTGACTTGGTTGTGGCTATTGGGAGTGTGGATTCTGCATCTCGCTTATACAGATTTGATGGCTTTAAGAGTTCAGACACTGTTGGTTCCTCTCTTATAGCACATGCAGATTCAGTGAGCAGGCTTTGGCATGAGTGTTTTGGCCATGTCAATTATAGATATCTACAGCAGATGAGTACACAGGCACTTGTGATTGGGCTTCCACAGATTTCTTGTACAGATGGTGTATGTCGTGGTTGTGTCCTTGGCAAACATCATCGAGATCCTTTTCCTAAGGGTCGATCCACTCGTGCTAGGGCAGCCCTAGAGTTGGTACACAGTGATCTTATGTCCTTTCCGACTCCTTCCTTTTCAGGGGCCCGCTATGTGCTCACTTTTATTGATGACTTCTCCAGACGTACATGGGTGTACTTTCTTAAGTACAAGTCTGAAGTCTTTGATTCATTCCGGACTTTTAAGACTTTTGTGGAGAAGCAATCTGGACTTTCTATCAGGAGGATACACACAGATAATGGGGGGGAGTATGTTAATCAGGCTTTCAGAGATTTTTGCACTAAGCATGGTTTACAGCATCAGTTTATAGTTCCTTACACCCCTCAGCAGAATGGTATTGCTGAGAGAAAGAACAGAACCTTACGGGAGATGGAAAATTGTATGATACAGTCTCGAGCTATGAGTTCTTCATTTTGGGCTGAGGCAGTCAATTGTGCCAATTATATTCAGAATCAGATGCCTCATAAGGCATTGTGACATATGACTCCTGATGAGGCTTGGACCCATGTCAAGCCCGATGTTTCTACATT
>VDFB02281492.1:1001668071-1001755770 GCA_007258455.2 Sequoia sempervirens | reverse complement strand
AAAATAAAAAGACCAATTGACCTACAATTAAGAATCTACTTCAACCATTAAATAACCAACAAGTGTAAACTAGAAATTATCACCAAAATTCAACCACGACGAAGCTCAATCTACTAGTCTGGATGAGAAGCAACCACAATCCCAACTAGGTGTTATCTTTCAAACACGAAATTGGTTCTTCTCTAGGAGGTATGCATTGCTCGAAGCCAAAATCATGAAGTCATTTTGACAACACTTCAATAAGGTAGACAATGGATGATCAAATGCTGGAGCAAGGCCTCCCTTTTATAGAACTTGAGGTGACTGTTGGTTTTCCATCTTTCCCTCCAAGGGACAACCAAAGAAATTTGAAACATTTATTTTTTAAAAGATATTTATTCCCTCCTCATCTTGGCATCCAAACTCCAAGGAAACAATAATAACATTAAAAATATTAAATATCTCCTCAATGTGGCATCCACCCTTCAAGACTAAACTTTAAAATAACTTCAAGTCATGATGTTAGGCCAAGGGGTCAATTTAAAAATATAACATTAATGACTTGAAATAACTTGTTCTCCAAAAATGCACCTCAAAAGCCAAATCCAAAATTACTCAACTGCTCCACCAGAAATTGAAATCTCACTGTGATGTTGTCAATTGGATCACTGCTAAAATTAGAACTTACTAAAAATAGTAAATTTTGAGAAATGCCAAAAATCCTCCAACAATGGAAAGACTAATTTCACTTGGACTAGCCTACGAGCCTCCAAAATAGGCTGATGAGCCACTGAACTCTTACTGACGAGAAGGGGATATTACAGTCCACTCTCCTAAAAATTTCTTTTCCTCAAGCAACCGCTAGTCTAGATGTTGCAAGATATGTTCACCTTCCCATGTTGTATCTTCAATTGAAAAGTTCATTTCACCAAGTACTCTTTGATTGTTCTTCTCCTCAAAGAGTGCTCCCTAGTGTCAATGATCTCCTCTGGAATCAATACCAATTGACTTTCTTCATCCAATGGAGGTAACTCTGAAGTAGCAACCACATTGTTCCCAAGCGCCTTCCTGAGGCATGACACATGGAAAACGTTGTGCACCTTGCTACTGGATGGAAGCTCCAACTCATACACCTATTCACCAATCCTCCTAGTGACTCTGAATGGTCCATAGAATCGTGGCTTGAGCTTCTTTGCACCACTCTTTTTGAGAGAATATTTTCTATAGGGTTGAAGCCTCAAATAAACCATATATCCTACTTCAAAAAAGCATTCAACACGTTGCTGGTCAATGTATAACTTTTGTTGGTTTTGACCTTGTTGAATATTTTCCTTCAATGATTTCAAGATTTATTGGCTCTGCTACAACATATCCTTTGCCTGTGGATCTCTACTATCACCAAACACCACATCTACAAGGTTAGGAGCATCATATCCATAAAGAGCCATGAAAGGAGACATCTTAATTAACATGTGAGAGGAAGAGTTTTACCCAAGCTCTTTGCTGCCCTGAAACATAATTTCTGAGGTAGCCTTCTAACCATTTGTTTACAATCTTTGATTTCCCGTCCGTTTGTAGGTGATAACTAGTGCTTGGAGTGAGCATTGTACCACTCAATCTAAAAATTTCCTGCCAAAAAGCACTTAGGAACTTGTTGTCCCTATCACTGATAATAGTTCTAGGAAAACCATGCAAACAAAAAACTACTCTAAAGAACAAGCCAAAATCTAAACTATTATCAATCTAATATAACAAACCAACAACTGTAATTTCAAACCAATAGCTAAACTAACACCCAAAATGCTTATTTTCAACAAATTACTAAGTCTCTACTCTCCAAATCTGAACAACACACTCCCAAAAGGTTAGGCAGCCATCAAACCAAGATCAAACAACCTAAATTAGTCACCAAAAAGCAAGCTCGAATCCCAATGCAAGCTGTTATGGCCCTAGGAATAGTATGGCCTCTACAAATTCAAAGACTCCAAAATAAATTATGATTTTCTCCAAGAGAGGTCGCCATTAGCAAGGAATTTGATTGCATCAATTCCCATAATGAAAATAAAATCACCAATTGATCTACAATTGAAAATCTACTTTAGCCATTAAATAACCAACAAGTCCAAACTGGAAATTATCACAAAAATTCAACCACGATGAAGCTCAATCTACTAGTCTGGATGAGAAGAAGCCACAATCCCAACTAGGTGTTATCTTTCAAACGCAAAATTGGTTCTTCGCTAGCAGGTATGCATTCCTTGAAGCCAAAATCATGAAGTCATTTCAACAACACTTCGATAAGGTAGACAATGGATGATCAAATGCTGGAGCAAGGCCTCCCTTTTATAGAACTTGAGGTGATTTCTAGTTTTCCATCTTTCCCTCCAAGGGATGCCCAAAGAAATTTGAAACATTTAATTTTTAAAAGATATTTATTCCCTCCTCACCTTGGCATCCAAACTCCAAGGCAACAATAATAACATTAAAAATATTAAATATCTCCTCAATGTGGAATCCACCCTTCAAGACCACACTTTAAAACAATTTCAAGTCATGATGTTAGGCCAAGGGGTCAATTTAAAAATATAACATTAATGACTTGAAATAACTTGTTCTCCAAAAATGCACCTCAAAAACCAAATCCAAAATTACTCAACTGTTCCATCGGAAATTGAAAGCTCACTGTGATGTTGTCAACTAGATCACTACTAGAATTAGAACTTAGTAAAAATAGTAAATTCTGAGAAATGCCAAAAAACCTCCAACAATGGAAACCCTAATTTCACCTCGACTAGCCTATGGGCCTTTGTAATAGGCTAACAAGCCACTAAACTACTTACTGATGAGAAGGGGACATTACAAAATATTGCAATTAGTTACAAGTAGATGAAGCATGAGAAATGTTCAAATGCAAAGACTATGAAAAATGGACATCTAACAAACTTGAGCTTGATGAAGTTTTTTTGATGGATAAATAGTCAACAATTCTTAGTCCATAAAAATCAAAATCAATATTGAAGAAATTAATGATCTGTAGACACCATGAACACATGGCATAGCTTATGAGAAAAGTAACATATTCAGTTCTTGTTTAGGATGTACATAGCTTACTTCATGATAAATAGGAACTCGAAGACGTGAAACACATGTTGAGCACCTCCTCTCCACAGGCCCTTCTTGTTTTGGTTTTGGATACTTTACCTCCCTCTTTTGGATAAAATAGATAAAACATAAAATTCAAGCTGTGTATAGGAAGAAAACTGAAAAATTCAAAAAGCAAGATTCTCTTTCAGTTGCTAGATATTGATAATGTGTAATTAAAGTCGCACATGCTTGCCAAGGGGTTGATAGGTCAACCATGGTCTCCAACATAAAATCTACACTAAACATTAAACTCCATGCTTTGTTACTTACAGGATGATAAGGATGTGCACTGTAAATAAACACAAAAGAATAAATATGTATCACTAGGGAGAAGTAAAATAAGGAAGAGCTCAACAATAATAGACATCAAGAACATTAGAGAAAAAGCTTCACATAAAAAAATGATTGAGCCTGTGAAATAAGGGAGAAAGAAAGAAATAAATAAATTATATTAATGTCGATTGATGACCAAAATTAGTTCAACAAGACTCGAAGTTACAACAATTAACAATATTTACATCTACACTCAACTAATGCAGTTAATGAGATGACATGAAACCCCAATAGAACATATCAGAACCAATTTGAAACTACTAGTAATGATCTTAGGACCAACGTGAAAGAACTAGGACTACATAACATTAGGAGATACAGTTAAACAAGCATAAGCAAACATTATGTTAGAGTAAAGTAATTAATTAACTTTACTCTCCTCTTAAGATTTCACTTTATGCATATATTGGTCATTTAATAATTAATATTTAATTATTAAATGCTCTCACCTTAGGGTTAGGTTTTCCTTTCGGTGTTGATCTCCTTTTTAAGGATTGATCTCTTGTATTGTAATAACTTCTTGATTCATTTTTTCTCTGATAATACATCTTTTACTTTGTCAGAGCCAAAACCCTTGTCTTCGTTCTCTCTCTTTCTCTGTGACAGGTTTCTTGCATGCAGGTTTCTTTGGGTTCTGTGGATTTGTATTTCTCAAATCCTACATGGTATCAGAGCCAGATCTGTTGCAGCCTGTTCAGTCTTTTGAAAGTTTGAGATCCAGGTTTTGGAAGCTTCAAATCTGCGTTTGTCTTCTATGTTTTATTTTGGAATAGAGGGGTACTTTTTGGTGCACTTTGACCCAAACGGACCTCAGATTGAGGCTCGCGTGAAAATTACTATTTCATATAAAATCGTCTGATTAGGACAGTTGCTCGGAAGGCAAAATTTTTGCCCTCGTCTGACCCGAGGAGCCACCCGAGGATCGAGAAAAATCAAAAATTAAAAAATGCAGTTTTTAAAACTTTTTTGAGTATGACTCTGACCAGTAGAAGCCACGCCGACCTGCCCACCGTGATAGCTCCCGGCGGCCCCAGTACTGCTCGCCATGACAGAGCGGCAGAAGCTGAGGCAGCTAACCCGACTAGCCCGACCAGCCCGGCGGACAGCGACCCTTGCTGGCCCGTGGCCAGCGTCCAGCGCGCCCGATTGGGCGGCCACCCGAAGCGCCACCGGGGTGCCGGGGCCTTTAAATTTATTTTTTTTACCTCTTCCAGTAAATCGGACATAAATCGGGCGTCCGAGCTCCGTTTTTCGAAAACAAACAGGCGTTGGAAAGCTGGCTCCAAGCCCGTTCTAATGGTGCAGGAATTTTTCCAGATCTTTCAGTTTGATTGCATTTTTTCGCAGTCAAAGTCCGATGAGATTTTTTGCACTCCGAGGGGCATAACTTGCTCGTTTTTGCTCCGTTTTTCGAAAGCAAATAGGCGTCGGAAAGGTGGCTCTCTGATCTTTCCAGATCTGCAACCTATTTCATCAGTAAATTTACCAGGTACACAGAATTTTGTCTGAAGCATTTTTTGCTTTTTCAAGCTTTTCAGCTTCAAAAATTGTACTGGGGTTTGGGTTCTCGTATTGTGGGGGGTGTTTTTTTCTTGCTTTCTGTAATTTTCATCAGAAAACCAGAACACCAAAACTCTCAAAACAACAAACCCCTTCTGCATCTTCTGTCTAGTTCTGAAAGACCACTTAATAATAATAAAAAAAATTCAGAGCAGTTGAGACACAGTTCACAGGATGGCTGACAGACCTATTGAACCTCTTACACCGCATAATTACCACACTTGGAAGGGTCGTATGATGACTCTTCTCCAGTCTCGAGGGTTATGGTCCTGTTTAGATGAGGTTCAGCCTCAGTTGACACGTGCCTTTGAGGTTATGCAGCACAGGAACAATATGGATCAGGCTATGGGATTGATGGCTTTACACATTTCTGACAGTCTCCTGTTTCATCTTGAGGGTTGTCTCACTCCTCGAGCCATTTGGACCAAGTTTGATGGGCTTTTTGGTACTGTCAACGAGTTCAGAGCTTTGCAGCTTGAGGCAGAGTTAACTTCCTTGGTACCTGATTCATTTCCCTCTATTGAGGATTTTCTGATGAAGTTCAAACAGCAAAGATCTATCTTGCAGGGTTGTGGTAAGACCAAGACTGATACAGAGTGCATTTTCCTGATTCTCTCCAAGCTTCGGGGTCCATTTCAGATCTTCTCTTCGACCTTTTATTCTACCATGGATGCATTGGGTGCTCGCCATGTCATGCCTTCTTTTGAGGTCTTTTGTGATCGTCTGACTCGTGAGCAAGCTAAGCTTAAGCAGTTGGATTCACTTTCAGGTTCACATAACCAAGCATTGGTAGCCCAGTCCTCCAAAGGAAAACAGAAGCAGAAACCGAAGCCTAAGAAAGATTCAGGGGCTAGTGAGAATCCCTCCAAGCCACCACCTAAGTTTGATTCAAAACCAAAGTCTAATTCTAAACAGGGCAAATCTTCGAAGTCTGGTGAGTCTTCCTCCAAGACTAAAAAGAAATTTGGTGATCCTTGCAGTTTTTGTGGCAAGGAAGGACATCCTATTTCCAGGTGTTGGAAACGTTTAGAGGCTTTGGAGGAAGCCATGCAGCAGCATAATATCAGTGCACCTCAGCCTCCTTCACAGCCCACAGGGAAAGGTCATGCTCTTTCTGCACGAGCATTGTCCTCGGAATCCACTTGGATTCTAGATTCTGGTGCCTCTCACCATATGACACACACAGAGGATTTGGTCACCGCTCTTGCCCCTACAGGCACTAGACATATTGCAGTTGGTGACTCAGCACAACTTTCAGTTCAGGGTTCAGGTACTATTTCATTGGATGGTGGTTGTCTACAGGATGTGCTTTTGGTTCCTGACATTTCGACAAACCTCCTATCCGTTTATCAGATTTGCCACTCTGGCTCTGGTAAGACAGTTGAGTTCTCACCACATGATGTGGTTATTCGAGATCTTCATGATCCTGACTTGGTTGTGGCTATTGGGAGTGTGGATTCTGCATCTCGCTTATACAGATTTGATGGCTTTAAGAGTTCAGACACTGTTGGTTCCTCTCTTATAGCACATGCAGATTCAGTGAGCAGGCTTTGGCATGAGTGTTTTGGCCATGTCAATTATAGATATCTACAGCAGATGAGTACACAGGCACTTGTGATTGGGCTTCCACAGATTTCTTGTACAGATGGTGTATGTCGTGGTTGTGTCCTTGGCAAACATCATCGAGATCCTTTTCCTAAGGGTCGAGCCACTCGTGCTAGGGCAGCCCTAGAGTTGGTACACAGTGATCTTATGTCCTTTCCGACTCCTTCCTTTTCAGGGGCCCGCTATGTGCTCACTTTTATTGATGACTTCTCCAGACGTACATGGGTGTACTTTCTTAAGTACAAGTCTGAAGTCTTTGATTCATTCTGGACTTTTAAGACTTTTGTGGAGAAGCAATCTGGACTTTCTATCAGGAGGATACGCACAGATAATGGGGGGGAGTATGTTAATCAGGCTTTCAGAGATTTTTGCACTGAGCATGGTTTACAGCATCAGTTTACAGTTCCTTACACCCCTCAGCAGAATGGTATTGCTGAGAGAAAGAACAGAACCTTACGGGAGATGGAAAATTGTATGATACAGTCTCGAGCTATGAGTTCTTCATTTTGGGCTGAGGCAGTCAATTGTGCCAATTATATTCAGAATCGGATGCCTCATAAGGCATTGCGACATATGACTCCTGAGGAGGCTTGGACCCATGTCAAGCCTGATGTTTCTACATTCCGAGTTTTTGGTAGTGAGGCTTGGGCATTTATTCCTGATGCTCAGCGGAAAGCCATGGAGAGGAAGAGCCGACCACTCATATTTGTTGGCTACTGTGAGGATGTTAAGGCGTACAGGTTGTTTGATCCTGATTCCAGAGAGGTCTTGTTTGGCGGGATGTCTAGTTTGATGAGCGCTATCCTCAGATGGATTCTCCATCACCAGCTTCTCCCTCATTGCCTACTCCTTCCTCTTCATCTCTTGAGGATGAGGATGATGTAGATGATGATCCACCATCTCCACCACCACCAGTTGCTCCATCTTTGCCTAGGTGGGCCCGTGTCACTGTTGATGCAGCTGGTTCTTTGGCAGGTGATCCTTCAGATACTCGTCGTACTCGTGCTCAGACATCTGGTTCTAGTCTTTTGAGTCATGCCATTTCGGATGATCCTCAAAAGTTTTCAGAGGTGACAGGTCACCTTGAGTGGGATAGGGCTATGGATGAGGAGTATTCTTCTTTGATGAAGAATCATACTTGGGATCTTTGTCCTCTTCCTAAGGGAAGAAAGTTGGTTCGGTGCAAGTGGGTGTACCGTACCAAGTATGCTGCAGATGGTTCTATTGATAAGTATAAGGCACGTCTTGTTGCGAAGGGGTTTTCTCAGGTAGAGGGTATTGACTACTCCGAGACCTTTGCTCCTGTCGCCAAGATGAATTCTATACGCCTGGTACTTTCACTTGCAGCTTCACAGGGATGGACAGTGTTTCAGATGGATGTGAAGAGTGCCTTCTTGCATGGAGACCTACATGAGGAGATCTATATGGAGCAGCCTCAGGGATTTGTGCAGGACACTTCTTTGGTTTGCAGACTTCGACGTTCATTATATGGTCTCAAACAAGCCCCTCGGGCTTGGTATGAGAAGATGGACTCCTTCTTGCTTTCCTCTCACTTCACACGCTGTCATTCCGATCACACTGTGTATATTCAGCGTCAGGAGGGTGATCTTTTGATTCTTGTGCTATATGTAGATGATCTTATTCTTACAGGTAGCTCATCCTCCATGATTCAGAGTGTTCAGAGAGCTTTGATGGAGCAGTTTGAGATGACAGATCTTGGTCTCTTGCACTTCTTTCTAGGTCTACAGGTTATTCAGTCTTTGGATGGGATTTCCATATTTCAGGAGAAGTATGCTCTTGATATGCTTCAGCGATTTGGCATGCTTGATTGCAAGTCTGCCCCCACTCCATTTCAGTTAGGTGTTGTTTTTCCTTCCACTTGCTCTACTCCTTCAGTAGACCCCACTTTATACAGGCAGTTGGTTGGCAGTTTGTTGTACCTGACACATTCTCGTCCTGATCTTTCCTTTGCGGTTGGCCTTGTCTCTCGGTTCTCCCATGATCCTCATGAGAGCCATTGGCAAGCAGCCAAATGTATTTTGAGGTACATTCGGGGCACCACACATTATGGCATTCACTACACTTCAGGATCCCCTCACATCATTGGCTTCACTGACTCTGATTGGGCTGGTGATGTCAATGATCGGAAGTCTACTTCTGGCTTTGTTTTTTGCCTTGGTTATGGTCCTATCACATGGTCTTGCAAGAAGCAGTCTGCTATTGCATTATCATCTACAGAGGCTGAGTACCGTACAGCAGTGTTAGCCAGTCAGGAGGTTTTATGGCCCATTGATGATGAGAGTTTGGGTTTCCTCCAGTTGTCCCACTATTCTTTTGTGACAATCGAGTGCCATTCACATTTTCTAGCAACCCGGTGGAGCATCAGTAGAACAAAACACATTGAAATCCACATGCACTTCCTTCGAGTAGTTGATTGAGGATGGTTCTCTCATCTTGGAGTACATTCCTACAGAGGAGGAGGTTGCAGACATCTTCACTAAACCTTTGGCATCTGCTATCTTAGGTTTGCTCCATGCTTGGGGTGAAGGAAGTTGTCCTTGGGGGGTCTCAGTGAGGCCTTCCTTCCTTCATGTTTTCTTTTCAACATGATTCTTTATCTCTTTTTGGAGAGGAGTTTTTTCCCACTGGGTTTTCTCCTTTACTCCGCTTTATAGAGATTTTCTTGTATTCGGGTACCTGATCAGGCCATGTTGCCGGGACCCTCTGTTGCATTGTAGTTCCTTTGCTTTCTTCTGCATTGTTTGTAGCTGCATTGTAGCTCATCTTAAGGGGGGGTGTTAGAGTAAAATAATTAATTAATTTTACTCTCCTCTTAAGATTTCACTTTATGCATATTTTAGTCATTTAATAATTAATATTTAATTATTAAATGCTCTCACCTTAGGGTTAGGTTTTACTTTTCGGTGTTGATCTCCTTTTTAAGGATTGATCTCTTGTATTGTAATTAATTCTTGATTCATTTTTTCCTCTGATATAGAATTTTCACTTTGTCAGAGCCAAAACCCTCGTCTTCATTCTCTCTCTTTCTCTGTGACAGGTTTCTTGCATGTAGGTTATTTGGGTTCTGTGGATTTGTATTTCTCAAATCCTACACTAATTGATTTTATAATTTAATACATTCCATAAACAAGAGGAAATTAAAGTACTTAGGCTATGAGAATTTATCAAACTTGACCAGATTTGTATCATAAATTGGGGACACAAATTTAGGGCATACATGAATTTTATAAAAAAATGGGAAAAATTAGTAAGAAAGATTGATCTCCTATATTGTAGAGGCTTATATAAAGTGGATTATTACAAATAGTTTCATTTCTCATAGTAGTGCAGTGGACAGACTTGGTTCTTGAGTGCATAAATCATTATAACCCACAAACTCAAGAAGTGAGAATTAGTGATAGCAGGCTAGTGGTTCGATTAAATGATGAAAATTTCAATAATTTCCATTGACTATTTCAAACAATGTTTTCAATTCCATTGAATTCACAATCACCTACCAACATTACACTGATAAAAAGGGGGAATGTAGAAACACAATTACTCCTTGGTGGTTTGAGGCTCCTAAGAAATGTAAATCCTACCTACCTAAGAAGATGCATCAGGCTCATTTTGTAGAGGAGATTCCAAATATTATATTCTTCCTCCATAGGCTTAAATAAAATGAAAATGCACATGATTTTGGGGAATGGATGTATTATTTTTTTGTAGTGATAATTCATGGAAAATAATTTATTGGATGGGGCACCCTAATTAGTAATCAAATTAATGTGGAGATTACTCACTTTCCATTGCATAAGACTTATATATCATCATATATTTTCTATGTCATTTCTTGTACAAGGCCTTGGCTAGAACTTTTCCCAGAAGGTGTGCTTGAGAACACTATTTAAATTTATGATTACTACACTCAACTATAGTTCTATAAAAGCTACAAGAGTATTAGAAGTGTAACTAATTCCTTTCCCATTAAAGTGGTGACAAAAATTCAAAGAGATATGGGAAAAAAGATATCTCCTAAATCTTCTATGTTGGTTAAGGACTATGGTAGTTTCTTCATTCAATTTCAAAGATTCACCTACATAAGAGTAGAATTTGATGGGGTCCTCTAATAAATTGCCAAATATGCAAATGACAAACTTTTGTACTTATTGAAGTTTGCAGACAAGTGGTCGAGGTGAGTAAATGATTCCAGGAAAGGAAGAAGGTAGGAATTTGTTTTCCTATTTGTTTGTCTCACTATCAATGTAATTCCATGTTTGATGCCTTAAACATTGAAAAATATTTAGTCAAGTTCACTATGCAATTCTATGAAAGCAGAATTTCTTTTGATAGTTAGAGCATTGTGAAGGATAATTTACAATTAGGACATGGATTTTATCATGTTCCATATTTAGAAGATTACTAGGTAGATTTCTTACATAAATATGAGATAAGAAGATGTGGGTGGATGAGGTTATCATTGAGATAGATAGTAACCTTTAGGTTCAATTGGGATATCCAAGGTATCAAAGATGATGAATATGACTTGGTAGACCCTATTTTCATTAATCACATTCAAAATCAGCTCATCCTTTGCATGGATTGGATTATTAAATAAATAGAGACTATTGAAGCCAAAAATTTGATTTTTATAAGAAGAATAGGTGAATGGGTACCTAATGAAGAAATAAGTTGAAAAGTAAAACCCTCCTCTTCAACAAGATAAAAGAATTATTGAGCAAGTTGAGATTGAAAAAAATGCTTCTTAACCACCTTCATAAATGACTTATACTATGAAACAAACCACTTCTAGTGATGATGAGGAGATGATGAGGATTATCTAGGAAAGAGAAATTTATAATAATCTTGTGCCTCGGTATTCATGGAAAAAACTACACAAGGGGAAGAAGATGAAGTGTCGAGTGCTGGATTGGATGATATAATAGAGGAAACCATTGATGTGCCTTCTTAACCATCCCAAGAAGATAAATATTCTTCTTTAACTTCTCATGGTTCTCCAATTACTGATATTCTCAAAAATACATCTACACAAGGTGGAGATAATCCATCTTCTTCACTTGAAATTGGGATTACTAATACACCCCCAATGAGAATATCACCACAATCCTCTTCCCCTAGAACCAATGATGCTTCTACATCCTCATCAACTTCATGGTTGTAAAGGTTCTCGTCAAAGAAAAGTAAAGTTGTTGAGTTGATTTTAACTAACAAAGATGTGTCTTAGTTACTCTAGGGGACTCCTCAAGCCAAAAAGCTTAAGACTATTTCTTGATTATTAAATGATCATTCCTCTAGATGTATGTATGTTGAGACCATTCATCCCCCAATGTAAAAATATGCTAATCAGATGACTATGAAGGATTTAAAATTTACCAAGGTTAACTTGGGACCCTCCACTAGAGATGCAAATGTTGATAATTTTCAAGTGTCAGTTGCAAGAATTGTGGAAAGGATAGAGAAAAATAAATAGAATAAGGATCAAATAAAACAATAGGTCAATTCTTTGACTAATTTCTTAAAGTATTATTGATTTATTGACTCAAGATGCCAACCAAATAGAAGTAGCTTTTGATCCCAACTCTACAAGTGGAAGGGAAATGGTTGACAAAATACATGTTTTTAAATCCTATGGAAGAGTCATGGAAGACTAGATCAAAGATATTTTGGTAAGAGGAATAAAATTCATCAATAATATGAAGAATTTTTTTGAAGACCTATTGAATTACTAAAGAAAGAAATTGATACAAGATTTCCACCACTAAGCATGAAGATTCAATTTGGTTGAAAATAAATGGTGATCTCAATGAAATTCTTGAGGTGGGAGTAGATAAATTGGTGGTTGAACAAATTATACCAACTATTGATTATAATAGATACATTATGTAGAAGAGGAGCATCAAATGAAAGCTCTTAATATTAAAAAAAACTTGTTAGAATAGAGCAAGTTACTCAAAGAGTGTAATCACTTGAGAGATGACATTTAAAAGGACCTTTTAACATAGGTGTACATCTCGAGAGAGAGGAGGATGATCAAGAGAAATATTTGAAAGATTTAAAATACAAATTCAAGAATTCAATTGAAAAACTCTTCGATAAGAAACCCTTCAATGTAAAGAATGTAAGAAAATTAAATAGTATTGACTTTACTTTATCTTAGCAAGTTAGACATGTAAAGATCTTCTCTAGAAAATAGATCTAGCATGAGGGAACAAGGAATTGTGTAAATTAAGAACAAAAATGTAAAATCCAACAATGTAGTGAGATGCCTCTATTAGTTAGGTGTTCCCTACATATAAAGCCAAATCCACCACATTAGCTACTTCTGAACCTCCTCAAGAAGAAGACATCATGAATGTGCCACCTTAGTAATAGTATTTCCTATTTTATTGGATATGGTTTTAAAAGAATGTATTGAATTCTTGAGAAGTTGAAGAGACTCTTTATTTCCCATTTTTCAATTATTCTCAATAGTAGTTACACTTAGAATTGTATATATGATATGATATTATCGAAGGATCTCTCTTAGAAATTTTTGGGAAAGGAAAGAATAAGAAAAAATAATTGAAATTAGAAATTGCACAATTGTTATGGAAAATTTGGATCATTGAATGAATGAAATTTATCATGATCTATGCATTTTGATTGATTTATTTGATTGTTGCATTTTGTATGAATGTGAGAGTCATTATTGGGTATTAGATCCATTTTAATTTTAGTATTATCTTCTCTTAATGAAGTTATTAGTTTAATCTTTTTTTAATGCAAATTAGTCTTTGCACTAAGTTCCTTTCATGATTAAGATTTATCTTTGAGGTTCAGTGTTTAAAATTTATAAGCATTTGATTTTAATTAAACAGGTTTTTTCTACCTTTTGGGTGTGTGTGTGTGTGTGTGTGTGTGTGTGTGTGTGTGTGTGTGTGTGTGTGTGTGTGTGTGTGACTTATCAAAAGAGGGAGAGTACACTATTTTTCATAGAAGAGGTTTACTCAATTATTGGTTATTAATTTTCATTTATATTGGGAAATAGAGTGAAGAATTTAAAATTTTGAAAAGTGAAATGTATTAACCAACAACTATATAAATGAATGATCCCCACAATATGGTGAATTTTGTTTCAAGTTGATCCTCTTCCATAATCCAAACTTGATGGTATCTCAAAATACTATTGATAAATGAATAAATATCTCTCCCTACAATGGATTCAAGTATTTCATCAATGAAGGGAGTAGGAAAGGGACCATGAATACATGCTTTGTTAAGTTCCCAAAAATCTACACATAACCAAATTTCTCCTATCTTCCACTAGTTTGATAATCCTTGCCACAAAAATTTTATCTAATTATGTTTTGAATCTTTTCTTCATGTTTTTTATATAGAATACCATAGGCATAATGTTTTTGTATTAATAAAGTAGAAAAAGTGCATTTTAAAAGGTACCAATATACATAATGGAGGGGAATGTGTTCTTCCCTCAAGTCAAAAGAAGCTTAACTTGAAAAGCAAACAATAGAAAAATAAAAAAATCCAGACCCATCAATTATTGGTTCCAAAGCTATAACATGAAACCTTTGAACTACAAACCACATAAAAAACCCACTTCACAAGTACCAAGAGTACGAGAAGAAAACCTAATCTTAAAGCTAGTTTTGGAAATTTTATCCTTCCAAATTAAAATCACTCAACATCACATGGATGATTTCAAAAACCTAATGAGGACATAGGATGATAAATAGGACAAGAAATATTGAAAACGTCAATAACTATTCATCACCATATGTTTGCACATAATTATAAACTTAGTGCCTACCCATTTGAAATCCTAGATTGGTGTGATATATACCATTTTGTTTAGGAAATTTATTTCTACCTCGCCCCCCTCCCTTTGCTTATCCAATGCCACATATTTAATGTAAATAATGAAAGGGTAATATGTTACCACATCACCTAGGATAGAAAGAAGCTCCATGTCTTAGGGCTTGGGAATGCCATGACCCAGAGTGGCAGCTTCTAGCACCTCCACTATCCCACCTAGTATTTCAAGAATAATAAGCTTTTGATACATTGCCAAATTTTCCTTTGGGGCTTGTAGGTCAAGGAGAGGAGCCATAAAACATGAGGAGATATAAAAATCCACTATATATCTCTCAGTTGACATCATGAAATCCCATCCCAAGATGATTTTAACCATGCCAATCAACATGAAATATGGTTCTAAACATATTCTCTTCAAGAAAAGATCTGAGATCATACCAATGAAAGTAATTTTTTTGGTTGTACTCACCAAATTGATGGGAGTATCCTCACCTTACCATAATTCACTTTGAGCTAGCATGTGCACAATCCTTAGAATACCCTATGAGACAATATTAGCCTTGCAAAATGTTGTAACCTGAAGAGTGAATTAAAATTCATTTATGAACACTTCTCCATGTCCACATCTAAGGGAAAATGAAGGCCTTTAGACCTCTCATGTGTAAAACTCTATCTTGGTAATTATTACTATAATAAATGTTAATGTGTAAGCTCATAGTATTATTAAATACAATTGTCTTGGTTTATCAATAGTACTTCTAGGATAGGATAGTTAAGCATTAACTCCCATCAAAAAAAGATGTTTAATGCAAATGTGGTACAAAGTAGGATTATCAACATGTTTGGCAAAAAAATGAAGCTATCTCAAAAGTAGCATTCACTAGAATTTAGAGAACTATTCCCTAAAATTGCCTACCCAAAATGTTATCTAATTATGAACTCGCTCTTTTCTTTATTTTAGGGTTAAGGTGGTAAGGTATTTTTCAATGTGGTTGCGTCCCCTCTTTTATCAATATTTTCATGTCTCCCACTTTTTCTTTTATGTCTTATATTTTTGTGAATGTTATTGGGAATAGTTCCTCACAGTATGACAATAATTCAATTACTAATGACACAACTAGTTCTTCCCAATACTATCCAATTTTTTCCATTTTAAGGTTATCCTCAAGGGACATATTCTCTTCTCTTAACTTGATGGGATAGTTAATAATGGTCTTTGTAATCCTTGTTCAATTGTAGTCCTCTTTCTCCTTCTTTCATAGTGATATCAATTTTTGGGTCCCATTCTTCATCATCCTTTCGTACTTTATTTTTGACTGAATGTGCTTGTTTGTGTATCCATTCAACTAGATTCTAGATTCCTTGGATTCTAGGTGGTAGATTTTGTAGTTTTTGAGGATTCGTGTTCTTTAGAAATGGTTTGAGGATAATCTCCTTGAATTTATTAAGTGCAATACATATTTATTTAGTTTTATCTCAAAAGGAGAATGTGTGGCTAAAATCTTGTTGAAGTTCTCACTAGTCTTTAGTTATTGTTCTTCTTTCATGATTAATATACCAATTTTATATTATCTACATTATGGTCCAATATAATAGTTGAATATAGAGGCAATCATCATATTTCCTATCTCCTTTCAAGGTGTCGATGCAAAATTGAATGTGATTATCTAGAGTATTTAGTCATTCATATTTGGGGATTATGGCATATTCTCTCTCTTGTTTCATGTACCATTCCTTGATTAAAATTTGGAAGGAATTCCATGTGGGATTAGTATTCCTATATGTATGCCATCAATAAGTAGTATTACATACTAAGGTTTCCTGAAGGGCTATCATCCTCATTGATTCATTTTGAATTTTTTTCTCCATTTCCAATATATACTCCTTTAAATATACTATCCCTAAAAATCTTGGTAGGTTGATATGTGATATACCCCTTTGTATCTAATTAATGTGTTTTTAATTTTCCATATCCATGCATTTATCTTTTGTTGATGTAGTGTATATATGTTTCTTTGTAGCATAAATAACCTTGTGATTCCATACATATTATGGTGTGTTTCTTGTGTAGTGCAAAAGTTTTTGGAAATTGAATATAGACCAATCATAATCAATGTTCTTCTATTGTTTCCATATAGGGATTATCTCTTACATTTTTTAGTAGAATGTGTATTATTCCTATATTATCCACAAAAGATGTATCTCCCTTTCTTCAATCGACTATCCCATTAGAATTGACAAACCATCTCAATCCTAACAATGCTTTGAAAGTGTTGAAGGTTTCTTTCATCTAAATGACCTCAAAACCTATAATTATCTTAATTATTTTGATGTTTACTTACACATTTCATCATGTTCCCCAGGTCTCCAAAGCCTTCTTCTAAACTAATATTTATTAGTGTTTTAACTAACTTGGGTCTGTCAAAATAATATTCAGGTCTACACCTAGATCTACCATGATCAGAGGATTAACTTTGATATTATTAAGGTGTGTGATAATTAAAAGAGATTCATCCTTCCAGTTCTAGTCTTCTATAAGTTGGACTTGTTTTGATTTATTCCAATACTTCACTAGTTTTTCTAATTTCACTAGAAGGTCCTCTTGCTATGCCAAAGAGGCCAAATTCTTTAGCATGTTAACTTCTTTTTGAAAAAAATAGGCTATGCTATCATTTCTTATTGTATAATGTGTTGTTTTCCATTTTCCACGGCTCTATCATGTTGTTGATTGTTTGGCTAGAAGTAATCATATTCCTCTTTTTATAGATTAAAATCTTCACTAACCTCTTCAATTTATCTTTGTTTATTTTTCATGATATCAGTCCCTTGTCTAGTCATTATTCTAACCTTGTTTTTTATTATTTTAGAATTCTTATTTTCCTTGATTTACATTTATTGTTATTCACCAAAATATTCTTCATTTGATATATCAAATGAGCATCCATCCATTCTTTGAAAACCTCTTATTCCTTGTAGTGGTATTCTTCTGATTACTTGATCTCCTTTATGGTCTTGCAAGTCATCACTTCTTGATTCTGTTATATTTTGATATTGTTGTGATTTATCATAGTTGAATATTTCATGAGAATCATCTCCAAAAAATGGACACTTCCTTTTTACTTTCTACCTAGCACTCTATAGCATAATGGCCTATCCTTCCATAATTATAGCATGTAACATCACTTCTTTGGTGGTTGTTTCTACTGTGTCCTCTTCCTCCTCTATAGTTTGATTTCCTATTATCTATACTGTAATATTTTGGTGGGTTGTTTTGTAATGCATAAGTAGTGAAATATTATCTCTCGAAGGCAATTGTTTGTATCCTACATCATATAAGGGGCCTTTCACAATTCCTTTCACATATGCCATTTTTCTATCCATTTCCATGTCACATTTATATTTCATGGGGAATCATGGTTTAGGATGACTTTCTACATTCTAGAGTTGAAATTGATTTGTAGGAAAGTCCTCCATGAGGTGGTTATCTCATTCCTAGCAAGTTCCACAATATAATGAATTTTTCTTAGCTATTACATTTTTAGTTATACATGTAATGCTACTGCAATTATTTCTCCTTGACCTTAAGGTAATCATTTCAAACATTGAATTCCCTTGAATAATATGTACACCAAATATCTTTAGATTTCTTTACCTTTTTTTCCAAATACCATTTTTTATAGTCATTTTTTCTACCACTAATTGGAATTTCTCAAGATTCTCCTTTGTATCATGTTTTTGGGTTCTGCACCATGTTTGAACTTAGATCTGGTATTCCATAAATTGTGATCAGCTCTATATGTAAGTATTAAATATTCTTCTATCTAAGGTTTTTCTTATGTCCTATAATCTAAAGATGGACCATTCAATATTTTGTCGTTCTATCAGAGGTTCTTCCAATTTACAATAGACTTCTTTGAATCTTTTATCATAGGCCTTCATAGATTCCCATTCTCCTTTCACTAAGTCCCTTGTTTCACTAACACTTTTCATAGGGATGTCTAGTGCATAAAATTTTTCCAATAAGTCTTGTTTTACTTCATCCCTACTTTTCCCATGCTTCGGGTAAGTCTTTTTATACCAATCTAATACCTATTTTCTTAATGAAGATACAAAGTCTAATAAATTTTATTAATTAAATATCTAATTTTATTATAAAATCATAGGACCATCATTATCTCCAATGCCTTTTATTTTTCCTCTCTTTAATGAAAATAATTAAATAAGACCATTTAAATCTTCATGTGATTTTTAAGAGTACTTATAAACTTAAAGAATTATTCTCCTAGGCCCACTTGCCATATTGTATTGGAAAGGACAAATATTATACCCTTTTAAGAAAGTACTTCTAAATTCTTAAATGTAATGTGCCATCTATAGGATTTAGGTATTTGATCAAATGGTTCTAAAAATAAAATTTTAGTAGGAGAGCAATTCCCAATAGCATTCTTTCTTGGAGTGAAACCTTTATTAAGTTCCTCTATGTTGGAACATTTGTTGGATTGCTTTCCATATTAGATATTTTTGAATATGTCATCAGGTATAGGAGATTGAATGGTGCATTATTTATATTTTTGATACCAATTTTATATTATGAAAGATACACCATTGGCTACAATAATTATCTCTTCTTTCCATGATAAGCCATAACCCTTCATATTGCATAATGATGTTATTATTAAACCTAAAATTATTATACTTCACCTGGGATGTTTTGTGGAATTCCTTAATACTACATAGGTTTTAAAAACTATTGAATTTTCCAAGAGTTACATATTGTTTGTTTTTAGTGCACTTTGGTCTTCCAGAATATACAAACCATTGTTTGGAGATGTATTAGATATTCATGCCATTCATACACCTTCTTCATCTTCTTCTAATCATAATATGAACACCTTATATAGTTACTATAGAGAAACACATAGGGATAATGGAATATAATAACAACACATAAAATAGTGACACCAAATATATGTGGGGAAAACCCTTTCAGGTAAAAAACCCACCCTACAAAAGCACAATACTATTTTATTACTTCAAATAAGAGTTACAATACAACCCCAAGTACAAAGCTTTCCTCAACAAGTGCTTCAAGACAAACACATGTTCTAGAGTGATATCAGCAACACTTTGTTACCTATAAACAAACTATATATTTTACAATGCAAGGAACTCAATATATAGAGAGATGCAAGCTTCAAGGAGCATCTAGAAGGAGAGGGGCATCCAAATCCACATGGCACAATATTCCATGCCATAGAAATGCATTTGGAAACATGTACAACATACCCCTTACAAGTGTTATTACATGCAATATTATTTCTCCAAGCTTGGGCACCTAGAATATGCTAAAAATAGGCTATGAAAGATGCCTTACACATCTTACAACTACCATAGAATCTGTCATAACTAACAACACTTACAACTGTAAGAGTATCTATCATAACTAACCAAGAATACCCGATTCTCTTACAACCTATCATAACCCAACTTGGGCGCCAACTTTCTCCATGCAAAAAATTGCCTTATAACACATCATAGAATTTTTCATAGGTCCAAGATTCCAAAGTATGATGCCTATGTCCACTTGGGATGATTATGTGTCATCTAGTCACCTCCTATGGGGATGCCACCCAATCGGTGGGTCCCAATTTATGACATGACACCATAGAAAATTAAATAATACAAATAAATAGAATAATACATTAATTAAATCAATATTAGGACTCTAAGGTTGAGACACCTTAATCCCAAAACTCTCCCACTTGTCGAAGACCTACTGAGAGTCATACAAAATCATCTACTCAGGGCCTTAAGGTCCATGGAATCAGTACACCATCTAAACTTCTCTATGCTCACTAGTTTTATTAGTCCATCTACAACATTCACCAAAGTGTCAACCTTCTCCAAGTTCACCTTTCCATCTTCTACCATATCATAAAAAAAATTATAATGAACATCGATGTGCTTCGTTCTAGCCTGGAAGGTAGGATCATTTGCTCGATAAATCTCACTTTGACTATCACAACAAATAGTAATCTATATGCATCTAAACTAATATCAGAACAAAATTTCTTAAACCAAATGGATTCCTTACAAGAATGAGTGGCTGCCATGTACTCTTCCTTTGTTGTGGAAAATGTGACTATAGACTACCACTTACTCATCCAACTGATAGCACCACCAAACATCATAAACATGTAACCATTGGTGGATCTTTTGATGTCAATGTCACCTATCAAATTTTAATCCAAATATCCATGAATACTCACAAAATGCTGAGGTCTGGTAGGATAACCATGAAAACACAAGGCATGCTCAGAAGCTCCCTATAAATATTTGAATACTCTCTTAAGTGCATCGAAATGCACCCATCCAAGATTAGCCATAAAATGGCTAGGGACTCACACTGTTTGGGTAATGTCTAGTATTGAACACACAATCACATACATTAGACTACCAATTGCACTCGCATATGGTACTTTGGTTATGTCCTCCATCTCAGTAGGATATTTTAGTCAACCATTCACAAAAAGCTTCATCTCCTGCATCATAGGAACAACTAATTGTCTACTTGATGTACCATGTTGAATATCTCCAATACCGAGTTCACATACTTTCTCTAGCTAACCAAAGCTTTTTGTTAGCTCTATCTCTCATGATATCCATTCCCAGAATGTACCTAGTTGCTCCTAGGTCTTTCATCTCAAACTGTGCCAACAACTGAAACTTCAAATCTAAAATCATACTTTTACCATTCCCAATAAACAAAATATCATCTACGTATAAGACAATAATGAGAATGCAACCATTATCAGATTTAAAATATACACAATGGCTAGATTTAGATCTATGAAATCCCAATGACAACACATAGGCATGAAAATTTTGGTACCACATTCTAGGAGACTGTTTCAAACCATAAATAGACTTCTCTAGTTTGTATACCAAATTTTATTTACCTTTTTTAATGAAATTCTCTAGCTGTGACATGTAAATCTCTTCCTCCAATCAGTATGAAGGAATGTTCTCTTCACATCCATCTATTCCACTTCTAAGTCATATGTTGCTGCAAGTGATAATAGAAGCCATATAGACGTCAACTTCATTGCAGGAGAAAATATCTCCCCATAATCAATTCCCTCCACCTATGAGAACCCCTTAGTGACCAACCGTGCCTTATACTTCTCAACACTGCCATCAGGACCACAATTTTTCTTGAAAACCCATTTAAAACTGATGGTTTTACATCCAATAGGAAAAGGTACCAAATCCCAAGTCTTATTTTTCTTTAATAATAAATCTCCTTGTCCATGGATTGCATCCATGAATCTACATCACTCATACCCATAGCTTCTCTAATGGTCTTAGGACCATCAGTGTTAGTAATCAAAGAAAAAGAGTAATTGGAATCCAATAGCACGAATAATCAAACCTTTTCAGTTGCCACTTAACTCATGTAGACCTCCTCAAAGGCTAATTTTGAGGTTTTTATTCTTCTTCAAAAATTTCAGAGCTACTTGAGCTCTCCTCATCATTAGGTCCAACAGTGTATAGTTCATCTTTCTTTAGAGTAGGTAGAATCTGAACTACCTCCTTTTGTTTCTCCTCTTTCTCTAGTTGCAACTCAATAGTGGAATATTTCATCTCTCTAAAAATCACACTTCTACTATAGAGAACCTTCTAATCTTGTGGATCCCAAAGCTTGTACCCTTCCACACTGACACCATAGCTAATAAAGATACACTTAACAGCCTTGTTCTCCAAATTTTACCTCTTCTCAATCAAAACATGAGCATAAGCTTCACAACCAAATACTATGAGATGTGTCATCGAAGACATTTTACCAAACCACGCCTTCATGGGTATCTTTCCAACGAGCGTTGATGTAGGAGATCTATTGATCAAACAACATGCAGTGGCTACCATTTCATCCCAAAAATTTTGTTCAAGGCTAGCACCACTCAACATACTATTAACCCTCTCCATTAATGTTCTATTAATCCTCTCTATAACTCCATTTTTCTATGGAGTGTAAGAAGTTGTATTATGTATTTCAATGCCATCCTCTAAGTTACAAAAATTGTCAAACTATGTGTAACAAAACTCACCACCATTATCTGTCCTCAAACACTTAACCTTTTTTCTAGTATTTTTTTCTCCCAAGGCCTTAAACTCCTTAAATTGACTAAATACTCCAGCTTTGCTTTTGAGAAAATAAATGAATTTCCTTCTAGTGTAATCATTTAAATGAAAGAAACAAAATATATAGATTTTGTTAATGAAGGAACATTCACATGACCAAAAACATCTAAATGAACATAGTCCAAAACCTCAAAAGACTTATGAGAACTAGAGTAAAAAGAAACACAATGCTATTTTCCATATACACAATGTTCACAAAATTCAAACTCGAGATTACAATCATCAAGGCCTTCAACAAGGATCTTATTTTTTAGGGTTTTAAGACCCTTCTCACCAATGTGACGAAGTTGTTGGTGTCCTAAAATTGTCTTCTTTGTAGGAAGCTTCATTTCCATGGAATGAGCACCCTTAGGTAACCAAAATGCACAACCATTAGATGTAGCTACAACATACTTCTTCTCTGCATAATTTGATAGTGAGGATGAAGAATCTAAAGGTCTCTTCTTTGGTAAATTAGAAGAACTATTGCATTGTACATCACATGCATCAAGATAAAATAGAGTGCCAATATGAACTCCCTTAGCTAGCACCATAGCTCCTCTTGTCATCTTCCATCCTTCACCATAGAAAACAACTTCATCATTCGGTTTACTTACAAAATGCATGTTTCATGCCAAACTTAGGATATGCAAAACACCATCAATCCCCTTCACTTGTCCATTAGGAAATCTAATTTTGACTCTTCCACAACCAAAAATATTCAAGTGGGAGTCATTACCTAGGTACACCAGTCCGCCATCATACTCCTCATACTTTAAGAACTAATAGATCTATGAGAGGTCATGTGAAAGGATGCACCTGAATCTATCAATCACACATCTTTTGATACATGGGCTACCAAGGATACAATAAATGCTTCTACTTCATCTTGGGATGATTTTTCAAATTTAGAATCAAAGAAAGTCTTGTTTTTCTTCTTCTCCTTCTTACAATCTTTGTAAATGTGACTAAATTTTCCACAGTTCCAAAAATTTTCCTTGGACTTCTTACCAGGATACTTACATCTCCCAGGATACTTTGACTTGGATTTCTTGTCTTTCTTTTTGCCTCTCTCATTTGGTTTTCCATGAATATTAAGGGCCTCCTTGGCCATCTTAGAAGACTTCCTTTGTATCTCTTCAGACAATAATGAGGAAGCCACCTCATCCATCTTGAAGTTGGAAGTAGTGCTTCCAATAGCCATCACTAGGTGATCCCAAGAGTCCAACAATGAACACAAAAGGAGCATGCAATGTTCTTGTTCATCAATCTTGTCTCCAATGAAGCCCATTTGAGCAATGAAAATGTTAAATGAATTTAGAATATTTTCCACAGATCCTCTATCTTCTATTTTTAGAGATACATCTTCTTTCTCAGGAAAAGCTTATTTACCAAGGAATTAGCCTGATATACATCACCAAGCTTCTTCCATAGAGAAGAAAATTTTTTCTCTTCATGGAATTTTAAGAGGATAGAATCAACCAAACATAGTCTAATAAGACCCTTGGCTTTCCTATCCATGAGATCCCAATCCTCTTCTTTCAAGTCAGATGACATATAACTCTAGAAACATAAGCCACAAATCATGATCTATGAGCATGTCTTCGATCTTGAGCTTCCACAACTCAATATTACTTCCATTAAATTTCTCTAGCTCAATCCTCCTAGATGTGCCTACCATCTATTTCCTGCAACAAGGTCACAAAATACACTTTTGTAAAACTCCCACTAAAATAAAGATAGCTCAAAAAACTCTTCTAACCTAACAAAGAAATCAAGGCTAGCTAGGCTTTGATACCAACAAAAAGGAATCCGGGTGGGTGGAAACAAATTCCTACACTAATCTAACTAGGGGAGAGTTCAAAAAAAAAATCCTTTTTAACACCTTATATAGTTACAATAGAGAAACACATGGGTATGTGTAGGATCATGATGGGCAAAAAAGTGGCGATATGATGGGCATGTGTAGGGTATGTGGCTGACGACTTTTTTTTTCCCCAAAATTGATAAACGAAAAGGGTTTTTAAAGGAGATTCTCATCTTTCCACCAATATAAATTATGTTTAACTTTAAATTTAATAAATAATTATTATTCATTTTCTATTTGAATTATGACTGAAGTCTTGATTGATAGGTTGATTGAAAAAATCTATAGCTTTCAAATGGTATCACATTTTTTGAATCTGAAACATGTGTCACATTCTATGCTTTGTGTACTATAGGATTAAAAAGATTGAATTTCATGAAGTTTTGACCAAGTTAAGGTGGTCGGACATACAAGTTTTATATGTTTTAAAATTTGTAATAAAAATGATAATTAATTATTTACTTAGGGAAAAATTACAAAAAAATATGCATCACATCGGGACATGAGTCCTCTACTTATATCTAAAATATTATAAGAAAATAAATTATTATTTTAATATTGTGATTAGGGTGGTGATAGACACCTACTTCTTATTTTTTTCCCTGAAATTTAAGTACTACTGCATTGAAATTTCAAATTTTCACCAAATAGATTTAAGAAAATAAAAATAAACCTAGTAGTTTAGAAACTACATTCAATTTGCGACAGATTCTATTCTTACATATTTTTGAAATAATATAGATAACTTATTCAAATTTTTACATCGAGTTGCCTAACTCTGATAATTTTTCTGAATTTTTTGCCACTTAAGGGCCTATTTTTTCTATGATGATCCTCCACATACCCACATAGAAATAATGGAATATAACAACAATAACACATAAAATAGTAACACCAAATATACATGTGGAAAACCCTTTTGGGTAAAAACCCCCACCCTCCAAAAGCACATTACTATTGTATTACTTCAAACAAGAGTTACAATACAACCCCAAGTACAAAGCTTTTTTGAACAGGTTCTTTGATACACACACTTGTTCTGGAGTGATATCGACAACACTTCATTACCTATAAACAAACTATATATTGTACAATGCAAGGCACTCAATATATAGAGAGATGCAAGCTTCAATAAGCATCTAGAAGGAGAGGGGTGTCTAAATCCACATGGCACAATATTCCATGCCATAGAAATGCATTTGGACACATGCACAACATACCCCTTACAAGTGTAATTACGTGAAATATTCTTTCTCCAAGCTTGGGTGCCTATAATATGCTAAAAGTAGGCTATGAAAGATGCCTTACACATCTTACAACTGTCATGGAATCTATCATAATTGATAGTACTTACATTTATAAGAGAATCTATCATAACTAGCCAAGAATACCCAATTCTCTTAGAACTTCTCATAACCCAAATTACCCACCAACTTTCTCCATGCAACTAGATTCCTTATGATGCGTCATAGAATCTTCCATATAGGTCAAAGATTCCAAAGTGGGATGCCTATGTCCACTTGGGATGATTATGTGTCATCCAGTCACCTCCAACAGGGATTCCACCCAATCAGTGGGTCCCAATTTATGACATGACACCATAGGAAATTAAATAATACAAATAAATATAATAATACATTAATTAAATCAATATTAGTACTCTAAGATTGAGATACCTTAATCCCAACACTAGTACCTCCTCTTTCAATCAATGATACCATTTTCTTTGATGTGCATGTTTCTTTTGGTCTCACGAATGGTGGAAGGGAATCCTACACATTGGAGATCATTCTCTTACTTGAATTTTAGAGCATTTGAAAACTTGAAACCATTGGTCATACCATTTGTATGTTATTCCTCTTTCATGAAATATAAGGCTACATAAAAAACATGCTTAAAGGTAATGGTGCTACCCAATATGGTTATAAATCACTTTTTATTTTTTCTTAACATACATCACTCATGGTCTTGATTTGATACTTCAAGATCTTCTATGTCAAAGTGTGAATCATAGCAACTATATTTTTCCCTTTCTATGTTGAGTAAAATAATATATGCAAATTATTAATATCCATGAATAAGAAGTTCAAATTAATCCCAATAAATTCCTCCTCAAGTATTGATATTTTTGAATGCACATATGTTCTTTCTAATCAATATGTAGACATATTTGTATCATATCCTTGTTATCCACTTCTATAAAATTATATCAATCTTCATCAAGGTTAAACTCTTTATACTCTATATGATCACTAATGATCTCTTTCCATACTTATTCTTTAGAAAGAGAAAGAAATGTGTTTTTTTATTTAGGTAGATAGGATCTTTTTTTGTTGTAGCTAATAGACTATATTATTCATTATAATTTATGATATCTATTACACTTGATTACGTTTCTATAGTGCTCTAAATAAGTTGAAGTGGAGAAGTTTAACATCAAATTTTCATGTGATAGTTTTACTATACATATGATATCCACTTTTTACCAAAAAAACTTGTATTAGTAGAAGAAAATTTTCACTATTTTTATGACATTTTTCTATTTATCATGGTTGTCTATATCATCTACTTGATATACAAATTTCTCTCAAATACTAGATTTCTCAAAATTTGTCTTGGGAAACATTGGAATTGAAGAGGAATGTGAAATATGTGAAATATATCTATCAAACATAGGGTTTTACAATTTTTATATTTGAGAGGATGAGATTACAATATGATAAAATGGACAAGGTGATTACTTTAGAATACATGAAGGCATTAATGTTTCTTCAATTTATTATTCCAATCAGGAGGGTGGGTGGTGATCTTATGTCATACATTTGACTATTTTAGATAGCTTCAAAATATTTATTTCCTAAAAGAAGCAAAGGTTGCATAAAGTACAAAGGATAACTATTTTTAGGATTCTATAGATAAACTCTAGCATCTTTAAAGATGTTTATTTGTAGGATTTTTGATTAAATATTTGTATCTTGTATAAAAATAGAAGAACAAAATAGGAAAATATATCCTAACTAAAATGGTCATCCAATAATTATAAAATCCTCTCACTTGCATATCATTTGCACATAATTTACAATAAGAAACTATAATACACATAATTAAAGTAATGAGAAATGATATAGGTATATAATCATTAATCCATAAATAGATTTAATATAATATAATACTAGAAAATGAATGATACAAATGCAAAACAAGAAGATGAGGATAAATTTAATAGTGAAATAATGGGCATGGTAATATTATATTATATTGAGAAAAATGATTAAAAAAACATAGAAAAGGTCATATGCATAGTCAAAACATTGTTTAAGTTGAGTACAATGATTATAAAAATCTTCCTTGAAAGGACCCCAATATAATTCCAACAAAGCTTCCTTGATAAAATAAATCCCCTCTTTGAACAATTACATCTTTTTATGTCATGCAAAATATTCAATGAGAAAGATAAAATTAAATCATTTGGACATGCCAAAATATTCTGCATGCTTTGCTGCATGTTGATAATGACTACTTTTTTGAATTTCTCTTTTAGCTCTTATAGCCTTCCTTTCCATAATGCACATTTTTTAGGATTTATTTTTTATAAACGAAGCCTTGCTTCAGTACCTCATTGCGATCCTAAAAGATAAGCATATGATATCAATTATTTATATATTTTTTCTGTTAGATTCATGTGCCCACCATTATCTCTATTACATTTTGTTTTTCTCTCTCTTTAATGAAAATATCTAAATAAGATCTTTTAAATATTCGCGTGATTCTTCGAGAGAACTTATAAACTTAAGTTATTCTCTCTACATCACATGAGCTATTTCTAATTAGTTAATTTATTAACTTCATTGTAACACAAAAATTCTATGTTCTTAGTCAGCATCTTACCTTCTCTTTCTTTGATTTTATTTTCCATGGCAGATAAAAAGGTTTAAAATTATAATGCACCAAATTTATACAAGACCTATAGATAAAACCTCATAACACTAGAGGATGAACAAGTTGTTATGGATTAGTATGGTTTATTTAAAATCAATGTGTAGATAGTGAAATTATTAATATGTTTTATAATATATACTCATAATAATGGTTTATAATTTAGGCTCTTTTTTAATAAGATATCTATTAGAGAGATACTCTATTTATAAGGATCAAAATATCGTATTATATTTATTTTAATTTTAAACTATAGAATATATATTGAAACCCAAAAGCTAGTAAAGAAAATAGATACAATAAAATTATAAATAAAATTTATTCAAGAAATCAAATTAGCATTATATCTAAGTTAGTTTGCAAGAGGATATTGCAAATGTTGAAGAAAAATAGGCTTAAGACAACTCAAAAGTGTGAATCTAGATAAATGTAAAAATGTCTCAAAATAAAAGAGAAATAATAAATATCAGAAAAAGGAAAATTTGAGGATGAGCAAGAGCAAGAGGAGAAGCCACCCAATGGGAATTTTTCAAAATTTCACCCTAGAAATTAACAAAAGCCCTCCTTTCAATGGATTCAAGCTAGTTTACAAGTTGTGAATCCTCAGGAAGGCATTCAAAATTCAAGGGAAAAAAGGTGAACAGTGGCTTTTAAAAGGATGTAGATGTGGGCATCGTCTGCATCATTTCTCATGGGTAGTTTGCAGTTTTCCCATGGCTAACTAGGCCTCCCCCGAGTTTCCTGCATGCTTCCCTTCCCCCAACAACTCTTTGTTATTCTAGCTTTCTCTCAACATCGACGAAAAAACTCTATTGCCATTTTCCACAACATTGTGTTGTTGGGAACAAAACCGTTGAGCCAGGTTTTATGGAAAAGAAAACATAAAGTCCCTCTTCATACATCTAGCTGTGCGGCTCAGCAACAAAAAAGAGGAGTCTCTAAAGTAGCATATCTTTCAAAGAACCCTCCGCAGTCTAAACTATCGTACTCATCTTCTCAACTGAATACCAAGTGCACATCTTTGGACACCTGTTGCTTCCCTCTATGTATATCCTCAAAAGTCATGCACTTATAGGTAATATTTTTAACTACATGCAATCTATTAATATGCTACAAAAACGGGTTCTTGATCAGTATTCGAGGGCCTTAGAAATTTTCTACATGCATGAGGAAATACGTTACTTCATTGTCATTTTTAACTTTAGAGTAGAATGAGATAAATCCTTTAAAGGAAAAAATGGTTTTTTAATGGCAAAGGTTTATAGGTCTCTAACCCACGACCTGCTACTCTAACCTCAGTTCTACATCAATTCAATATATACCTTTTTATATCTAGCTAAAAAATCTACCCATTGAATACAAGGAGCCCCAAATCCTAGAATCCTTAGGCAACTCCATTGGCATCTTCTAGAGTGTTGATTCAAAGTTTATCAAATACTCCTACAAGACAATTAGAATTTGCGTCCTTTCAAACGCTAAAAAATCACTCCCAAAAGTCTTGGCCATCCACTCCAAGCATGAAATATGGAAAATCATATTGAACTTGAAAATATTACTACTTTTTTCTCCCCATATCATTCCCTTGACCATCCAACCTCACAATGCCCCTCAAAAACCATGGTTTGTGAGGATTTAGAATCAAATAGTCCATTTAAATGATTTAAAGGATTCATAAATGCCTATAGAAGAAGAAGGCCTATTTATGTCCCATTCTTAACACCAAACACCCATAGCCAATGATATAAACCATCACAAAAACTTGCCAAAGGAAAATAATACAAGATTTCAAGAAGCTCAAGAGAGAATGATGGAAGAATAAATGAAAAAATGGTAAATCATCTTGTTTTACAAGAAGGATAAAAAATATTTGATCAATTGGCAAAGGAAGCACTAAATAAGAATATAGAATATGATTTTTTCTAAGTTCTCTCAATTGCACAATCATATAGAACATTATCTTAGACACCAACTACAACACCAACAATAAGAGGCACACACCCCAAAAGTAAGAAAATCAGGATGAAATAGATACTAGTATCAAATCTACACTTGATAAAAATATTAGACCAAGGAGGCACTGCTTCTCTCCTTGAGGGAAATGAAAATCCTATCTTAGAATGTTAAGGTCCTGAATGGCCCTAGCAAAAAACACTCAACATAAAGTGCCAACAGGACTCTAGTGAAGGAAATATCATTATGGTGTAAGAAACAAAATTCACTAATGATTAGGTGCAAGAAATCCTTCGCAAATAGAAGAAATGGAAATTCTTACATTCTCTGGCACAAGGAGCATCAAGAGGCTTAGTAATGCTATGGAATGACAAAAATCCCCAAGTTGAACTAATCCTCTCAATGCAACACTAGATTCTCTTGAAGGTGACTTTCTTTGACCTATATTTTTGGTTGTTTAATTTTTATGTGTCCCACATCAAGAGTTGGGAAAAATATCCTTTGGGATGCCATATCCCCAATCTTATCAAACCTAAAAGAGGAGAAAGTTCTTTTCGAGGGAGATTTCAATGCAATCTTGCACCATAATGAAAAATTAGAAACTATAATCCCCCAAAGTTAATGAAAGATTTCCAAGACTTCATACTAGAAAATAATCTATTATATTGCCTTCTCCAAAAAGGTATATATTTACATGGAAAAATAGGTGGAGAGACTTTTTCTTTATTGAAAAATGGTTGGATAGATTCCTAATTTCTACATATTCTAGCCTATGAAAATAGCTCCTTTTGAGTTGTATATCCAGGTATGTGCAAGATCATCATGGAAAAAATAGGCCCTTAAGTGGCAAAAAATTTAGAAAAATCAAAGTTAGGAAACTTGACATAAAATTTTGAATAAGTTATCTATATTATTTTAAAAATATGTAAGAATAGAATCTGTAGCAAATTGAATGTAGTTTCTAAACTACTAGGTTTAAAAAAAAAATTATTTGGTGAAAATTTGAAATTTCAATGTAGTGGTACTTTAAATTTTAGGGGAAAAATAAGTAGGTGTTTGTCACGACCACCTAACCACAATAAAATGATAATATTTTTTATAAGATTTTAGATATAAGTAGAGGGACTCATCTTGGCCCGATGTGATGCATATGTTTTTGTAATTTTTTTCCAAGTAAATAATTAATTATGAATTTTTTATTACAACTTTTTAAAAAATATAAAAACTCATATGTCTGACCACCTTAACTTGGTCAAAACTTCATGAAATTAAATCTTTATTTTTTCTAATCCTATAGTATTGGAAGCATAGAATGTAATGCATGTTTTGGATTCAAAAAATGTGATACCATTTGAAAGTTATAAATATTTTTCAATCAGCCTATTAATCGGGACTTTAGTCATAATTTGAATAGAAAATGAATAATAATTACTTATTAAATTCAAAGTAAAACATAATTTATATAGGTGGAAAGCTGAGAATCTCTTTTAAAAACCCTTTTTGTTTCATTAGTTTTGGGTAAAAAATAGTCATCAACCACATACCCATCATATTGCCACTTTTTGGCCCATCATGATCCTGCACATGCCCATCCTTTAATTCTCAGGCTCTAATCACTTTCCCATAAAGTTTTCCTTATCTTCCAAACACCCCATCCAAATTCATCCTTCAAGTTTTAGGAAATGTGGTTTAGAGACCCTTATTTCCTACCTCAACTCAAGAGTTGGTGGGAAAATGTGACTGTCATTGCCAATTCCAAAATATTCTAGCTAGCAAAAAAATTACTATTTATCAAATATAAAATAAAATCTTGGATTGAGTATCATTTAAAGAACATTTTTTCATAAAAATAGAGCTGCAATCCCAACTTGATGAGATCAATGATCAAATCATAAGGTGTGGTAAGAACAACACCTCTTTTAGCTTACAAAAACTATAATCAAAACTAGAAGAAATTCTAACAAGAGGAAAAATAAACCGGGGGAAAAAATCCAAAGAGCTATGGCTCAAATAAGGGGTCACAAACACTAAATTATTTTATCTATCATTAAAATCAAAGAACAAATGAACACTATATTCAACATCAACTCCCCCTTAGCTATCAATTTAGAGATAATAAAACTTATCAATCAAAAAGCAAACTGCTTCTTCTCAAACTTATTGAGCACATCATACCAACAAACTACCCAATCAATCAATACCATCTCAGATGATTTTTTTTACCATATTCCTTGCTAATTTTCAAGATAATGTGCTCCTACTAAAACCATTTACACTAGAAGAAGCAAAAGAAGTGGTTTTCTCTATGCCACTAGACAAAGCCCCAAATTTAGGTGGGTTTACTCCCATATTCTTCCATAAATAATGAGATTTTATGGGGCATGAAATTATGTTATCTTTAGAGGAATCAAGGAGAAATAACAAGATCTCAAAGGAATAAAATAAAAAATTTATAGCGGTAATCCCTAAAAAGAAGAATCACTCTAGCTTTGCTCATTTTAGGTCCATATCATTGTGCAACACCATTTACAAAATCTTTTACAAAGCAATCCTTATGAGGATTTCAAAGATCATTCCAAGAATTATCATGGATGAGCAAAAAGACTTTGTCCCAAGAAAGGATACAACTAAAGGGGCCTTAATAGCCCATGAAACTTTGCATTCCATTAAGGAAAATAAAATCTTAGCAATAATTATCAAACATGACATGTTGAAGGTCTATGATAGGATAAATTGGGGATAAATTGGGATTTTCTCCTAAAAGTGTATAAAAAGTCAACATTTCACATAAATGGTTCTAATGGGTTAGTTCATTTATAACAAAGACCATGTTCGCAGTCTTGATAAATGGTACTCCAGTTGAACTCTTCAATTCTACACAAGGTGTTAGAGAAGGTGATCCTTTATCACTTTTCCTTTTCATTTTAATGGTATAATCGCTGAGTTGGGAAATATTAGGAGCAATAGCTCAAGGTGCATGGAAAGGTATAGATATCCCAAACTCAACCATTGATATGAATCATTCATTATTTGAAAATGACATAATAAATGATTTTCCAGATCTATTTTCCAAGAAGCAAGGGGTATTGAAAATTTTTTAGATGATAATTGAAAGGCATCAAGGAAAAAATAAATTAAAAAATTAAGTTTTTCTTTCTAAATACCTCCCCAATGGTGTCATCATGTATCATGTCCATTCTTGATTTCAAATATTATGAATTATCAAGCCAATACTTTGGTATCCCATTCCTTTTAGGGCAAAAAAATCCTGAGTTATTGAAAAAAATTGTGACCAAAATTCAAAATAGAATAGAATCATGAAAGAAAGATGACTAACAATGACAAAAAAGTTCACACTAAATAGAGCAATCCTTTCAGATATTCCCAACTATGTTATATTAGTTCTTAAGCTTCCAAAAGTACTGTAATTTAATTTAGAGAAATGCATCAGAAAGTTCCTTTGGCACATGGGAACCTTGATAGTAAGAAAAAGAGTCAGATCCCACTAGTTTACATAACCTAGAGGTAAGGAATTTGGCCTTGGGGGCAAAACTAGCATGGAATGTGTTTGCAAAACCTTCTTCCAAATGGTCCAAAATCATGCAAAGAAAATATATGGACTCTATAATTCATAAATGAATTTTTATAATAGTAAACCCACTAGAGGGCTCTAAAATGTGGAATTTAACATAACCTATAGAGAATTTATCATCCCATGTTTAACTTGGTCTATAAGTAATGGAGAAAAAGAATTGTTTTAGGATGACTCTTGGAATGTCTTCCCAATACTATCAAAGATTGAAGGATTAGAAGAAGAGAGAATATGCTTAAAGCATCACTAGGGGGGAAAATTAAAATACTATCTTAAGCTAGAAGAGAATCTTCTCTCAAATAAAAAATGGAAAAACATCATTGGTTGTAACTTCTCAGCAAACCAAAAGTCTCAGCTATAAAAAATTCTCCAACAGAGAGAAAAAATTTGAGGACTTTCATAGGATCATTTGGGCTTGTTCCAAGTTAGGCAGCTATAAATTCAACCTAGGCTACTCATCCAACATCCAACAAGGAAATGCTAAATCAACAAATGGGACCCATAAATTATGTTGGAACTCTACAATTCTTCCACAATTTAGGTCATTTGCATGGTTGACATTAAATAGGTGTATCTTTACCTATGAGAGATTGGTTAAACTAGGAAAATATACCCCTTTCAACTATGTATTGTGTGGCCAAATAGAAGAGGATTTAGACCATCTTCTCTTAACTTGCAAATTCTCACAATAGTGTTGGACATTGCTTCAAAACAAACCAAATTGGATCACACCCCTTCAAGAATCTCTATTAGTGGGTTTTTCCTCATGGAAAATAATGAATACTCTTTATTCTACCCAATATGGATAATAAGTCCCTCACCACTTATATGGTGTTTATGGTGGGACATAAATAGAAGAATATTTTGTAAGGAGAACCATACAACAAAAGTAGTAATATGCAAAATTAAAAGAGTAATTTCTATGTTAGTACATTTGTATAGTGTGTATAAATCAAATAGATCAAGAAGAATATACTCAAATTGGGATGCAAAAATATCCTCATAGTGGGAGTTTATTCATTCCCCAAACCTAGGAACATAGTTACCAAAAACTAATCTCAATTATAAAAGTGTAGTATGGACTCTAGCTCCAATAGGTGTGGAAAAAATCAATTTTTATGGGGCCTCTCAAGTGAAACCCAATGCATTTGGTGTTGGTTGTGTACTAAGGAACTAGGAATGCATTATTATTAGCACCCTCACTTTAAAATTACCAGATGGAGCAAATAATAAGGCTAAGGAACAAGCATTTCTTGTAGGTTTGAAACTAGCATTTCAGTAGGCATCAAATATATATGGATTGAGAGTGATTTTATTGTCATATTCAACATATGTAAGAAAATGAATTCAGTCATTTGGACATGTTAAGTTCCATCCTAAACCAAGGATTCAAAATGTTGAAATATTTCAACTCTTACTATCTCTCACATTGTTATAAAGAGGGTAATAAAGTAGAAAACATGTTGATAAATATGGTGTGTGATCTAGATGCTTGGGAACTACAAACTAATCACATGGATTTGGTTAACTATCCTACCCTAGCATGTAAAAAAATAATTAAATGCACAACATAAATGGGAAATAAACTAAAAATACTATTTGTCTTAAGTGTGTAGGGCTCATGGTTTTGAGTACCATTAGTAGTGTCTATCTCCAAATTGTGTGAGCCCTTAGGTGGGAATTTTATTATGTTTGAGATCCCTTGATGGTAAAGTTTTATATTGGTCAAAGATGTGTAGTTCCTATTAATCATAGAGGCCTAAATGCAAAATTCAAAGTGTCGAGGTGCCACATGATGTCCTTAGGAATCTAGTGATGTTGTAACATATCAAGTACCCACCCTCACACCAATTCCATATGTCAAATAGGCATAGTCTAGTGAAGCCATTAAGTATGGTAAAAACCCTTGGTACGAGATTGGTAGGAACCACTATCCTGGTATTGAGCATTTGGCTTCACTAATGGATCACTTTTCATACAATTTGGAAGCTTGCCAAAAATGAGAAGTTCCCACCTATCCCAGAGGATATAGTTCATAGCAAGAAGTGTTTTCATGCCACATGGTGGATCTACATGCAACCAAAAAAGGTAATTGATGTCTTCTATTTTATAATCAATTTTTTCTTCATCAAGCCACATGTTGTGCTAGTACATGATGGAAAAGTTTATAAGTATTACCAATAATTGTTGTGCAATTGTTCAAGAATTTTTGTGGGTCCAAAGTATGATAAAAAGAAGGTTGTGAGGTGCATCCATGCACTCTTCAAAGGGAAAAGGATCATCTTTGGAAATTCTAGCTACTTGCAAGCTTTTAAGATTGCCAAAGCTAGTGTTAAAATTAGATAATGCTCTCACTGTTTGGGCACATAAACATGTGGAACCATTACACTCCCTTGAGTTCCCTTTCAAAGCATGGGTTTCTCTAGCTACATAAACTTGACAAGTTGTAGTGTTAGAATCAAGCTACATGTTTTCAATTTAAAAGCATAAAGTGGTGCATTGTTACAATCTAACTGATTGGATGTGCATTTACTAACATTAATCAGTCCAATGACATCATTATCTAGTATTTTTCAATATGGTTAATCATTTGGATGAATTTTGACACAAACCTAATCTGATTGTAAATTATTTATTGTATTTGTCATTAATGACAAGGTGGCTAAGTAGTACTCCAACAATAAGTTGGCATGTATCAAAAAGGGGTAATAGAGCACTTTGAAGTTGCTTCAGTACCTCTCCTAATGGTTGGTAAATCTAGAAAAAAATTCTCCTTCCATAAGCATGGGAGAATGAAGCACCTTGTTCTATTTAAAATGGAAGGGTGATATCTATGCTATTATTCTCATAGTTGCCTAGAGTTCATCTTGAGAATGGACACTCCTATGTGCCTCACATGCTTGCATTGCCAGATGACCTTCACAAGTGCTATTAAAAACCAATGGTTGAAGGTCCTAATGAAACATCCCACTAGTAGCGACATAAAAGTGATTAAAATGGTACTTGGAATTGATTTCCTAAGGGATGGTGAGTGTTATGGGGTAAACACATATATTACATCAAGTTTTGTGGCTTCCCTCTTGGATTTAGGAGAGAAAAAAGAGCTGGTGGGCGAACTAACATCAAAATTGATTATGAAGCACAACCTAGGTAGGCTCAAGGTAACCTTGGATGTAGCAAGGCTTGGGGTTTGCATCCCAAGGCCATAGGATATCAAGAACATGTATAAGGAAGTTGTTATGGTGGAATGGCTACTATTCCTTGGAATTTTTTGTCCAATGTCACTAGCACAACATAAAGTTCTGAGGCACATGGGAATTTTTTTTAAAGGTAAACAATCTATAGTCTATTTCTAAACTTCAATGGATAATATATTTTTATGCCACCCTTGAACTAGTGTGAGGAGTCCACTTAATCCTTTGGATAAAATTCTTTCTTTATTCTTTTTTCTGACTTTCTGGTATGAGGATTTTGATTTTTTTTGGCCTCCATACATAAAGTATTGGTATATGGCACATTTTGTTTTGGTCCCCTAACCACCTTTACTCTATAAGCTTCTATACTATATATATGTAATTTCAGGATTTTTTCCTTTTATCCAGAAAAATGTCTCAAAATAAACTAGGGTAATGACTATAAATAGGATAAGTGAAAGGGGGGAGGTGGAAATGATAACCAATGAGATAAATAAATTACAAGACTCCAAAAATAGAAAATTGCAACTCCCATGAAAGTTTTTAAAGATCACACTCCACTAACACTAATATTTGCTTTATTAAGCTAAGAAAGATAAAATAAAAGTACAATTAAAACATATTTGGAAATAAAATCCTACACTAACACCTCCATTAAGTTTACCTTAGGAGGGTGAAAATATGGGCCCTAGTGAATGAATCCTAATGAGATACCAATGTACATAAAATTTCCCTCACATAAAATGAACCATCTAATAAAAGATTGAAAATTATGACTCAAGGTAAATAGGACACCCAAAAAGTACCTTACAATTGTTATAAGGTTCATGTGTACCTCTATAAAGAAGAGAGAAGATAAATATAAAATATTACATGGTAAATGTTGTATTGGGTTCCTCTATAATAAATGATGCAAAAATTGAGTTGTCAAAATATTAAATTTCCACTCATATGGAATGTAGAAATGAATCAAGGTAAATGTTCATTGAATCTCCTTAAATGTCTTGATGTTAACTTTTATTTTTTATTGTGCCATAAAATATTTAAGAGTAATGATCACTTTAGTATGATACATGGATCACTATGAATCAAGATGTGTTAAGTGACTAGCATGATTTGTGGAGATAGAAAAAATGAAGATAGAATGGGAGATGATGCAACTCAATATGAGAAATCACTAAAGAAAAGAAAAATATTGTCATAGGTATCATCAAGATTCAAAAGTGAGTTCAGAAAAGAATGTGCTATGTATGGTAACTATACCTCCAAAAGAAGTATATACTATATACATTAGGAACACTACTATAGAAAATTATTTGAATCCCTTGAAAAAATGACTCTAAACTATGATAAAATAATAGGTGATGGAGAAATTTGATATAAGAGGAAAACTAAGTCCTAAATGGTGTTATCTAGATCTAAAATTTTGGACTCTTCAAACAATTAAGAGATATTTGGTAGGAAAGTGTCAGGTAATGTGTAAATTTATAAGACTTATAACCCGATTGTAAAAATCACTAAAATATCTCAAAAAAGCAACTCTAAACTCTAATGTAGTGAAAGGTATGTGATATATGTCCTCAATACTAGATGGGGTATAGGGATGAGGATGAATAGTATTATTATCCATATGTGAAAATTTATATAGGGAGACATCGTTGTCAAATGGATAATCAAGGTAACTATGTACAACTACTAGATGAATGTACAAGAAGTTAAAGTGCATTAAATGAAATTACACTAATGTAGGATGTGCTCAAAATTAGTGAGACATATATTAGTCCATAGACCACATCATTGGTGTTTAACTATATATATTTTTATTCATAGCCACTTAACTAAAAAATGAGTCCAAATGCATACTACAATAATTCACTATCCCTTGTTCCTAGGATAAATAGTGCTTTGAATTCATCTTGACAATTGAAGGATAAAATAGAACACCAAAATCCATAATAAAAAGTCACAAAAAGAGAGGACATATAGGTGATCTTGGTGGACGTGGTGACTGATCGTGCTTTTTCATGTAGGTGTGTGTTGTTCATGGATCCAGATTCCTGATGGTGTGTGCTGCTCATGGACTTTTGTCAGACCTACATGGGTCTTTCATGCCTAGCTATTTTGTATCAGACGCTCATGAGTCTCTCATGTCTAGAGGATCTATGTGGTTGGTCTTGGAGTGATAAGGTTAAGACGACCAAAGGTGTAATGGTGTTGCTTGCCATACATATATGAGGATGAGGCCCCTCAATAATGTGGTCTCACTGGTTCATAGCTCCAATCAAAAGTGTTCAAGGTGTTTCCCCTTAGCAGTGATTTACAAAGCAAAAAAAAAAAATCCCCAAAAGAGAGCTTTATTTCAATTCATGATTAAAGAATACTTTGTATAAGCCCCCAAGACTAGAACATGAAATCAAAAATTTCAAATTTGGTTGCATGAGAATTAACTATTTTCAAGGAAGTCTGCACCCTTGCTGAGTTGATAGAATCACTCAGCCACCACATGAAATATGGTATGATTTTCCTGAGTGTGGGCTCAAATGGTATAGATGAACCTCCAAAGAGGGTTGGTTCCCTTAGAACTTCAACTAAAATAAGCTACCTATTGCTTCTTGTTGAGGAAAGATAGAAGGATAACATGTA
Organism: Sequoia sempervirens; assembly: GCA_007258455.2. Taxonomy (NCBI): domain Eukaryota; kingdom Viridiplantae; phylum Streptophyta; class Pinopsida; order Cupressales; family Cupressaceae; genus Sequoia; species Sequoia sempervirens. The sequence goes on along the minus strand of VDFB02281492.1, from coordinate 1,001,715,953 downwards.
ATGAAACCTAAACACTAATATAGTAATGCACCAAAATGGTTTTCAAACCTACACTACTGTTTGGACTTAAAATATGATCAAAATGAACAAGTTGTTTCATGCACAACTCAAATTTTACATACTTGTACATTAGTAGTTCATAGGAAAGATTAAGTTTTACTCAATCTAAAAGGAAGAATCAAATATTCTCACAAATAGAAATTGTTCAAAATAATTTCATAACATATATGACATGCAAAAGGTATGCATATCTCTAAAATAAGGTGCTGAGGAAATGAGATATATGTTAAGGATATATATACAAAATTGTAGAAAATACATTGATCATTTATAGTTGCACATAAAGTACAAATTAGAGGAAGAAAAATGCTTGTATTTTATTGATAAAAAATGTTTTATGGCTTTATATAAGTTTGAAATTGAGTTATAATGTTACCCTAGCTTGAAAGAACCTTCAAGAAAAGTTACAATAAAAAAATAGAGAGAAAATAACTAAAGAAAAAATGCCTCTAGGCCTTCCTTTACGCTATTCAACAACTGCTACAAATTAGGAACATCTGTTGAGGAAAGAAAGATAAGTCTTCACTCCATCTTGCTGGGTCAAGCTCCCTTGGGCGTCCAAAATTGTTTCCCCTACTTTGCAGCCCCAAAAAGTGCTCTAAAATGGTGCTTGAGTAAAGAAAAGGTCCTTCCTTGACCTTATCCACCATCAAGGTACCTTAAATAGCTCCTAGATGCTAGTAAATGCTCCAAAATTGGGTCAAAACTGTCCTATATTCCCTCTTGTTTTGTAGCTCCTCAAACTACCTCTAGATGCTTGCAACTGTCTAGAACTACTCATTACTCCCCTCAAGTAGTCATGAATTTATCTCCAGGTTCATAGGACATGTAAAAAAAGTCCATGGGAATGATTGTAGGACTAGGAATGACACATTTGTCATGTCTTAAAACTCCTTCATGCTAATGTTTCTATGCCTGCTATCTACAATGCATAAAAAAATTATTATAATTTTTGTCATAACACTCAGGTTTATCCATATATCATAATGAGATAAATTTCAACCTTTGCTACTTTTGTTGCACTATCTATTACCTTTGTATCTTACATGACTTGAATAGGCCATTTTCTCAATTACAGTGTCATGATATGACTGTCATAAACTTGACTTTCATAGACGTAATATCTACCCTTTCACCAAATAAGCTTAATGGTTATCTTGACTTTCTCCATTCATAAGATGGTATATGAGTTTATGTGTCTATTTATCATTCTTATGAACACTCTTGAGTTTTCTATGTTTGGAACTATATTAGATGAATGACACTATCCTTTTGTTGTATTTTCAATGCAATATTTTCCTAGATATTTGCATCCATTTTTGTGTGTAGTGAGTTGTCTTACAAAATTAAAACTGACTCAATAAAACTATTTCTTGTAATACTCTTGATGTGCCACTTTGATGTCTTATTCTTAGTTACTTGGATGTAGTAGTTGTAGTATGCTCCATAGCACCTAGTTGCATCCAACTTGCACTTTGAAAAACATCTTTAAAGGAATTACCAACGTCATTTGCAACATTCTCACCATGCACTGGAATTTTAAATGTTTCATTCTACATTCATAGGTTTCTTTATCCTTGCATTCTCTTAGTAGTTTGAAACCAATCAATTTCTATAGGTTTTTGAAACCTTAGATATATGGGATAGAGGTTTGATACAATACACTAAACAATAATTCCTTGTGTTTGATGGTACTCTCAAATTTTGCAAATTTGAGATGCCCATTTCAAAATTTTGCCTATGCACTTTCAGAAGTGCACTTGAGAAATCTGCTTGAATGACCTATTTGGAGGGTCATATTTTGGAGCTAGTTAATTTTCGTGCAAAACCCCTTTGCGCGCCCACTCATGTGTCCTATGTGAGAAAGCATGCCAATTTTCAGCTTCTTACAATGAGTTTTGTCAGTGTTTCGAAAAACGAAGCTGGAGGGTTTTGACATTTTTCTGCTGCTTGTAAACCTTCATTTCTGCAAAGTAGCCTCCCATTTGAGCTTGCATTTTGCAACCAGATGACTGTCAAGAGAAAATGATTGTTGTTCTCAGATCTCCATGCCAAAATGACCTCGCATGTCAGTTTTCAGGGCCTTATGACTTGATTTTCTATTTTTAGCAGATCAAAACTAAATAGAATTTCTCCAGTTTTGCATCTACATTCCTGACAGCCTTTCTGAGAGGCCAACTTTGAGCATCAATATCTTTTGATGGGTGATGATTCAAGCTAATCCCTCTTGCACGCATGTTCACTATGCCAAAATGAACTACTATGTCTAGTGGCAGCTCGCCAGGAGTTGATTTGGTATTTTTTCAACGAGGTGATTTCTTCAGCTTTAATTGGTTCAAAACAGTTGATTGTTGCAGAAAGTTCAACTGAGCAATTTTGATAGTGAATATCTTTCACCTCCTGACTCATTTTTTCAATCCGTCTATTGCATTCAATTCTCGGGACCAGTGTCTACTAGCTTGCAAGTTTTCATTGCTTGACGAGGCCGTTTGATCAATTTTCAAAGCCGATTCCAGAGCCAATTTGGCTTGTTTTTGCACATTTTGCAAACATGTCAAAGCAAATTCTAGTGGAAACCCATTTCATGTTTTCACTCCAGATACATTCAAAAGTTGTCTCAGACAGACTTGAGCATAAAAGTTGTTTGAAAATGAAAATATTTTTAGTTGGGCCCACAGGGGACTCGACAAATGCTCATGTTAATAATGGTAAGAGTGATAAGATTCATGTTGTTGATCACACTTCTTGGGGTTGTATGCATATATAATTCAAACGATGATGCAACATTTGCAACTAAGGGAAACATGTTTTAGACTGACATTACTTCTCATGAGTATCAAGAAAATATTGCCCAATACTCATATCATGTGGTATGTACTCCTGAAACTCACATTTATGAAGATTCAAATACATCACATATCCAAATCAATGCAAATGCATTAAGTGTTTGCTTGCTAAAATACCTTTGACAAGGAGGAGTCATGTTATCTTGATCATGGTTTTGCCTTTGTTGAAGGCTATGTCAATAATGATCATAATCTTATTCGGGCATACACATATGTTGATTGTTGTGTTGCTGGTCGAGGTAACCGGTATGAGATGGAGTTGAAGGATTTGGGATCGACTCCTCTCAGAAATCAAGGATTCTTAGTGTTCTTTGTGATTTACAAGCTGATTGAATAAAAAAACATCAAGAAAAAGCTTAAGCAACAAAAATAATGTGTTTCTGAAGCACTTCTAAAATGTAAAGTTGCGGCATTGGCCAAAGTCTTTAACTTGGCACTATATTAGGACACAAGTTTTCACTCCACAACTACCATTATACTTGTTGGAGGATGTCAATTTGATAGAAAGAAAAGTCTTTAGAGACTTTCAAAGCAATGAAAAAGGATGCCATCACCAAAGAAGGCCAATGCTGTGTTAAGAGGGACGGCTTGGGTTTACAAATGACTGCAGAATATGAACAAACAAAGGGCATCGCCTTTAGGACAAAAGGAAGACTCTACTGGGATCCACTAAAATGCATACAAAGTGGAGCTGTTAAAAGACTAGAAATTCTAAAGCAAATAAGGGCCACGCATCAACGAGAGAGGCCGATATGTGGGGCATACCAAAAAGCTTGTTGAAAAGCTTTGGAAACTTGAAAACAACGACTTCAGACAGGGCAAGCTGTGAATGCCGATACAAAATAGAAATATTGAATGCTTTAGAAATTTTAAGGCTAATGTAACTGGCATGGTAAAGCTCGAGCAAGCTGCAGAACGCATGAACAGAGGAGTGTTGGCTGTGGCTCGCAGGAAGGCCACAGTGAATGCAAGGCACATAATGGACCTGCTAAAAATCTTTAGAAACTTTAAAGCAAATGCATGTGAAAGAATTGTGTTCGCAGTTTAAGTGTTCTGAAAATGCTTTAAGGAAGGTCAACACAGGAAACAGAGGACGCCATGGCCATGTGAAAGGAGGCTCGAAGGCCTTAGTAAGAGCCAGCCCGTGCGCCATGAATGAAGCAGGGCAGTGAGTGGATAAAATACTTCAAAAAACTTTCAAGCAAATTCTTTTAGCAGTTGATGTCGCGCCCTTCACACATGGTACGCCACTGCTGCAGAAAATGCACAAAATAGATTTGTTGAAAAGGTTGTAGTAACGTTCAAGCAAATGCAACCAGCTGCAGGGGATAGTGACAAATGAAATGAATGGAACACTATGGCTGCAGTGCTAGAAATGGACAAAGTGTCTTTGTTGAAATGGCTTCATGAGCTCTTGAATGGAAATGCTGGAACAGGAGGGTAGACATCCATCAAAGCATAGAGTAAATGAATAAAAAGATGCGTCGTTCAGCACAAAGAGACTCGAGCTATATGGAGGTAGGAGAAACATTAAATGCTTTATGAAAGATCCAAAAGGAGGTTCAGGCTGCTACATATTTCAGTACGTTGGAAAAAGACTTTGGAATGTTTTGCTAACAGGGCATCGATATGTTGAGAGAAGTAGCCGCCATCATTGAAGGTTGCTGAACATAATGTTCTATCGAATATCTCTAAAATCTTAGGTAAATGCAATGTGAGAATGGATCGACCCCTATGGAGATTGAAAGCATAGATGAAGGCGTTTAAACTTGATTGAAAATCTCAGCCAAATGTGAGTCCATGGCCACCGTGACCCAAAGCAGAGTTGTTAAAACACTAAGGAAATTAGGGCACAAAGAAGAGAAACAAAGTCAACGGAGGAGATTAAAGGGATGAAATGTAGATTGAATCTCCACCACACCCCGCCAGCTCGCGGTTTCAACCTGCTCACTTGTTAATTCTTGCGAGATCATCAAAATCATGCCACGTGGCAGAGGTGGGCCCTGAGTTACCTTGTCTAGAAAGGCACGTGGGTGTGCGGGAGAATGAAGGGTTGGAAAGAATAAAATAATTGCTCAACGGAAATATTAAAGGTTTCAGTCTATCTCGCGATCTTGCGGGGTTTAAAAGGCTCACCTCTATTTTCAGCAAGATCAGCGTGAATAAGGCACGTGGCACAGTGGCCCTGGAAAAGTTTTCATAAAATGATGCCTTTTCACGTGCATGGGTAAAATTTGAATGTGGCTCCATAGTTGTAATTTCTATTTTGCTTTTTCCACAAAAGCAAAATATTTTAAAAGTTGAAATGTTGCCCATGAAAATATAAATGGTGGACCAAGCAAATGAAAATATTTGCCTGACAAAGTAATGGGTTTTATTATTCAAAGACAAATATTTTAAATTCACTTTGAAAGGTAAAATTTAAATATTCATAGGATATGTTTTGATGAAACATTTAATACTTTTTGTTGGGCAGTAAAATAAGAGCTCGTAGGTGAAATTAATTTTTTCTAGTGTGGTGATTCACTTGAAATGGGGTCTTTACCATTTTAAATGGTTAAAATGAGAAAATCAAGGGAAACATTTTTTTTGTCCGGGATAAACTTTAGAAAGCCTTTATTTTATTTGAAAAAGTAAAATAAAATGCAGTAGAGAACAAGAACAAGAAAATAAAGGAATTTTCACGAGCACAGGGAGATATTTTCCAGCTGCTGATAAATGGTGAATTTCTCCACATGGCAAGATTTTCTTTTGCAAGACAACTTGGACAAAGGCAAATTTGAGAGGCAAAATTGATTGCAAGAAGAGAGAGGAGAGATGCTTTGAGTTTGTTGCTGATCAACGGTTGATGAACTTTCCAGATTACATCTATGGATTAGATTGATCTTTCAATGGCTTCTTCTATTCTACTTTTATTCTCTTCTCTTCTCAATTGTTCAGTTCTAATTCTGGGGATTCCAATTTCTAAAAGCTCTACAAGTCAAGCAGAAGCTCTAGGTAGAATTGTATAGCTGGGAGAAATGTAATTAAGTCATTAAATTTGAAAGTGTCTGTTCTGAATTGTGCTTCTATGCTTTATTTTATCTGATAGTGGTCTCCATTTCTGAGATGTATTACTCTTTTGGGATTCAATAATAAAGTTATCTGAGTCTGTTCATGTGCAATGGTTGCATCTATTGTTTCTTTATGCTCATTGAATAATGCAATTGCTTTAATAAATCACAAGTTGAGCTTATTATTGCCTATTATTTAGGGAGTAGTGTAATTACTTCAGCATATGTGATAGGAGTGTTATGTTTTAGGTGGATTTTGTAAAGAATAATTATCAGATAAAACTTCAATGGTCTTGTTGTCAAAAATTTGATAACAATTGCAAAGATCTTCAGAATATGTTCAACATTGTAGGATGAAATGCTCTTTTATATGACTCCATAGCGCATTTTCTAGCACTGGTCAAGTTTTCATGCTTCTGTTGTTTTCAATTTGGTCCCAAAAAATTAAATTCATAAATCATTTCAAATATGTATGTTGAGTTTTGTGTTTGTCATGTTCTCCATGCTAGTTTTTGAAATTCACTCAGTGTCTTGCCAATAGTGAGTGATATTTTGTGATTCTCAGCATAATTTTGGAGAACATTATTTGTTAAGCAATATCATGTTAATTGTATGTCCAGATCTTTAGGTATTGTTGAAGGGTCACCCCCTAGGTCTTACAAAACCTGAAGTTCAAGGGAAATGTGTGTTAATTCCATTTCCTGTTAGTTGGCCAAATCAACCTTTGAGTCTGAACATAAGACATTGGCTAAGTCTTTAGGATTCAATTGTTCTATTGATTGATATTTGGAGCACCAACAGAATGACAATTCTACTGGGGATACATTTGAATCTCCAAGTGCAGACTGCTTAGTTACAAAGTCATATTATTGTTTGCCATTCTAAAATTGAGTTCAAACATTGAAGGATTTCAAGCCTAGAATGATAATTGTTGCAGTGAACCTGATTATTTCATAATTTGAGGTGCTCTATTGGTGAAAGGAACTTATAAATTAATTCACATGTGAAAGAACTTCATAATGCTTGAAGTTCAATATTCTACAAAGAGAGGTGGCGACTCTGTCAAGAAGAACTTATTGAAGAGGTGAATATAGTTCCATATCTACAATATTTCAAGAAAATTTTGCAGCATCTGCAACATTTCCAGGTATTCTTCACTCTTGGTTTTCAAGAAAATGATGTATGAAATCCATATTTGAACATCTTAGGAAATAATTTTGGTTCCCTATTAGATGAATTTGCATGAAGAAAGGGAATGGTAGTAGTTCTTTTAATACTTCTTAAATGTAATGTGTAACATGATGTGAGAAGTATGTTTATTTTGAATTATGCCTCTGAGAAAGCTTCAAGGCACATGTATTCAATCTATGTTTTAGAATCATGGTCGAATTTGTAAATGATGTAATTAATAACCATGTATGAAGATTGATAATGATTGAATATGAATTCAAGAGGGTTTCCCTGTGAAACATCAAGTAAAAGTATGCAGGGAAAATGAGTTTTGCCAAGCCCTCAAAGGGAATTCTCTATTGAAAGGTATATGCCATTGGTTTTCAATGGTATTAAAGGTTTCCCAAATCTGATTCCTAAAAATGTTAGGAAATATTTTCCCAAATTCACAGGGAAAGGTTCAGAATCAACCTCTAAACATTTGCAAACCTTCATAGATACGATGGGGGATTATGAGGTGCATCATGAGGCTGTTGTCATGAAGTTGTTTGTTCAATCTCTGAAGGATGATGTCAGGGATCAGTACTCATATTTACCAGCATGTTCTATTGCTTCATGGAATCAGTTTATGACAGCCTTTGTTGAGCAATTTGGTCAAAGGGTAAATCCAAGTATGGTGAGAAAAAACTTTATGGTGTCATATAAGTGAAAATGAGTCAGTCCCTGTTTTCAATCTTCGATTTGCAAAGGCAGTTAGGGAAATCCCATAAAATATGTGACCAAATTATGTTGAATGCTTGGTTGTGTATCTTGGTGCATTTGACAAAAAGATGAGTTTCTTGTTAAGGGATAAGGAGCCTGCAACATTACATCAGGCATATCAAGATGCTATGAATATTGAGAACAATTTGAAGTACTCAATGATGAAAGGGTATTTGGTTGCATGTGTTGCTTATCCAAACACACCTCATGCAAACAGAATTTAAGGATCAAATAATGGAAATGATTGTCAAGATGACAATGCTCTTGCTATTTTGATTTCTCTGTCATCAAAGTATGAAGATCATAGTGAGCTATAGGTTGAATGTCAACAAAATTTGAGCACTGCTGATCAAAAGTCTTTTGTACAAGAACTGTATGAAATGAAAAGACAAGAGGTAGAATCACCATATAAGTTGTTTATGATATTTTTGGATGCTTTTATAGAAGTCCCCAAATATTTCAGACCTAAGAAATCTGTGTGCATTGATTTGTTTTGTGATATTTATGAACCTGGGTTGAGTACTTTGCCAGAGGAATTAAAGCCCCATAGCTTTGATCAAGTACCTGATTGGATAAGGATTGTAGAATCAACCAAGTGTGGTTATGCACAAAATACAAGTTCTCAAAATGGAGACAACAATTGTCCTCTTGAGGAAAATCAGACAACAATGCAGATAAGTGAAAAGAATATGCCAGAGGATGAACATTGTAATCAGTTCACAATCAACACATGTGCAAATCCCTGCAACAGTGAGGAAGATGATGACACATGGGATGATAACAGAGTAGATGTGCAAGAATGCTTCTCTTGTGATATCTTAGATGATGGAGAGGTAAATGAGACACTGGGTGTCCCTCTAGGTCATGATGTGAGTAGTGATTACAATGCATGTATTGTTGATACTTCATTACAAATCAATGATCATGATTCTAAAAGTGTAGCCTCAAGCATTCATTATGAAGATTTTGAACATGGTTCATGTAGTGAGAAGTTTCCTTGTGATGAAAATCATGATGAGGTTGATAGTTCTAATTGCTTCTCTGAAGACTCTGATTTTTTTTTTCTGAGGATGATATGGCAGCATGTTCCACACTTGAAGAATGCAATTCAATGTAGATGCTCATGATATCACTTGTACACAAGTGAAGGAGCAAATTGCATGTGATGAATACACTGAATGTAATTCGGATTTACAATCAGTAGAGCATGTTCATTGTGAGAGTGATGCAGAGTTTGAAGACAAACATGTGTGTGATCAGTATGTTGACTTAAGACATAATGCTGAAATTGATGAAGATGCTAATAAGTGTTCTTATGCCCCTGCTCTTCATGATTACTTGTATGAAGCAAAGATGGAAAGGTTTGTGATACATGAAGAGCATGATGATGAAATGATGGATTCCTTTTGGAATAATCATGTGGCACATTGTGACATGTATATGGATCTTGAATCAATATCATTATCCATTGATGATATTGAAAAGCTTGTTGATTCATATGACAATAAGGTTGCAGATTGTGTCAATACTACAAAGATTCTTGATCCATGTATGGAGCGGCCAAGGAATGAAACAGATGGTGAATCTCAAGTTGGTGAGTATGAAGTGGAGTATAACTACTTCTTGTTTGATGTTCCTTATTTTCATAATGAGAACATGGACATGTTGTCACCACATGTGAAAAGCATTGATGTGAAAGAAAACGAAGATTCTAGTTCTATTGCTAATGAGGAGTTTTCAGTTAGCAATCAGTCTTTCACTATTGGATCAACACACATATCAACTGATATTGCATATGATGTTTCCAATGCACATGTCTTTATATTGTCCTTGTTGATATTGATTTGCTTGAGCCTGCACTTGAAGTATTTGGTTTTGAGTTGAATGATGATGTAAAGAATGCATTAGAACATGTTCTCAAACTTGAGATAAGTGCATTTACTCATTCCTTGGGTGTTAATGTTGCATTTGATCCCTATCTCCATGATGCCAAGATATGTTCTGATATACCTGAACCGAAGTGTCAAAAGATGTGCTTATGTTGCAGTGATCAGTACAAGGATGCTCCTAAATATGCATATTTTGTCTTTGACATATTTGAAGATGATTTGCATGATACACAACAAGTTGTTTATGAGAGCTTTCAGTTTGATCTGCAAACTGATTTTGATGTGCAAATTGATTCTAATGTCAAAGTTTGTGATGTTGAAGATCAAATGGACTATGAATGCATCTATTTCACAATCCAAGAGAATGAGCATTTAATGGAACACGATGATAAGATGGCCAAGGTAAAATGTCACAATGATGATGATTTTCAATCAGTGTCTGATTGCATGCTATAGTTTGATAGAACAGTTGGTGACATTGGAAAGCATAGTGATATAGTGGAGCATGTCAATGACCAAGCTAGTTTGTGGATGGTCTATGATAATGTTCTCAGATTTGGCCTATGGCAGACATCACAAAATCAAGTGTTTGACAGGGGTAAACACTGACTTCACATTTTTCATTTGGTGGACTAGGTCTCACCAATTGAAGTTGAAAAAAGGATTGAATAAAGGAGCAGTTTCAGAACACTCGATGGACTCAACATTTGGTCTACTCCCCAGAGATCTAGATTCTTGCTATGCCCACAGAGGGCATACGTCCCCAGTCAGAGCCACTGATGACACTCAAATTTTGCAAATTTGAGATGCCCATTTCAAAATTTTGCCTCTGCACTTTCAGAAGTGCACTTGAGAAATCTGCCTGAATGACATACTTTGGAAGGTCATATTTTGGAACCAGTTAATTTTCATGAAAAACCCCTTTGTACTCCCACTTATGTGTCGTATGTGAACAAGCATGCCAATTTTTAGCTTCTTACGATGAGTTTTGTCAAGGTTTCGAAAAGAAAAGCTAGAGGGTTTTGACATTTTTCTGCTGCTTGCAAACCTTCATTTTTGCAAAGTGGCCTCCCATTTGAGCTTGCATTTTGCAACCAGATGATTGTCAAGAGAAAACGATTGTTGTTCTCAGATCTCCATCCCAAAATGATCTCACATGTCAGTTTTCAGGGCTTATGACTTGATTTTCTATTTTTAGCAGATCAAAACGAAATTGAATTTCTCCAATTTTGCATTTGCATTCCTGACAGCCTTTCTGAGAGGCCAACTTTGAGCATCAATATCTTTTGATGGGTGATGATTCAAGCTAATCCATCTTGCACACGTGCTCACTATGCCAAAATGAACCACTGTGTATAGTGGTAGCTCGCCAGGAGTTGATTTGGTATTTTTTCAACGAGGTGATTTCTTTAGCTTTAATTGGTTCAGAACAATTGATTGTTGCAGAAAGTTCAACTGAGCAACTTTGACAGCGAATATCTTTCACCTTGTGACTCCTTTTGCCAAGTAATCTTTTGCATTCAATTCTCGGGACCAGTGTCTACTAGCTTGCAAGTTTTCATTGCTTGATGAGGCTGTTTGATCAGTTTTCAAAGCTGATTTCAGAGCCAACTTGGCCTGTTTTTGCACATTTTACAAATATGTTAGAAAGCAAGTTCTGGTGGAAACCCATTTCATGTTTTCACTCCATATACATTCAAAAGTTGTCTAAGACTGATTTGAGCATAAAAATTGTTTGAAAATGAAAATAATTTTAGTCGGTCCCATAGGGGACCTGACAAATGCTCATGTTAATAATGGTAAGAGTGATAAGATTCATGTTGTTGATCACACGTCTCAGGGTTGTATGCATATATAAATCAAACGATGATGCAACATTTGCAACTAAGGGAAACCTGTTTTAGACTGACATTACTTCTCATGAGTATCAGGAAAATATTGCCCAATACTCATATCATGTGGTATGTACTCCTGATACTCACATTTATGAAGATTCAAATACATCACATATCCAAATCAATGCAAATGCATTAAGTGGTTGCTTGCTAAAATACCTTTGACAAGGAGGAGTCATGTTATCTTGATCATGCTTTTGCCTTTGTTGAAGGCTATGTCAATAATGATCATAATCTTATTTGAGCATACACATATGTTTTCAATTCATAAAACAGATTATGTTAATTGTTGTGCTGCTGGTCAAGGTAACCGATATGAGATGGAGTTGAAGGATTTGGGATCGACTCCTCTCAGAAATCAAGGATTCTTAGTGTTCTTTGTGATTTGCAAGTTGATTGAATAAAGAAACATCAAGAAAAAGCTCAAGCAGCAAAAATAATGTGTTTCTGAAGCACTTCTAAAATGTAAAGTTGCGGCATTGGCCAAAGTCTTTAACTTGGCACTATATCAGGACACAAGTCTTCACTCCATAGCTACCATTATACTTGTTGGAGGATGTCAATTTGATAGAAAGAAAAGTTGATAAGTAGGAGGTATCTTTCCATAGCGTGTCAAATTATGATATTGCTATCAGGATTCAACCGTGTAGTTTTGAGTCAAACTCATTGACCCATGTTTCATGAGTAGTGGTTCACAAGAACCCATCTCTCATGATAGCGAGTGGTTCACAAGAACCCATCTCCCGATATGTGGACCATTCGCTATCATGAGAGATGGGTTCTTGTGAACCACTACTCATGAAACATGGGTCAATGAGTTTGACTCGAAACTACACGGTTGAATCTTGATAGCAATAACATAGAAAGAAAAGTGTTTAGAGACTTTTGAAGCAATGAAAAAGGATGCCATCACCAAAGAAGGCTGATGTTGTGTTAAGAGGGACGACTTGGGTTTGCAAATGACTATGCAAAATATGAACAAACAAAGGGCATCACCTTTAGGGTAGAAGGAAGAGTCTACTAGGATCCACTAAAATGCATACGAAGTGGAGCTGTTAAAAGACTAGAAATTCTAAAGCAAATAAAGGCCACGCATCAACGAGAGAGGCCAATATGTGGGGCATACCAAACAACTTGTTGAAAAGCTTTGGAAACTTGAAAACAACGACTTCAGACAGGGAAAACTATGAATGTCGATACAAAATAGAAATATTGAATGCTTTAGAAACTTTAAGGCTAATGTAACTGGCATGGTAAAGCTCGACCAAGCTGTAGAATGCATGAACAGAGGAGTGTTGGCTGTGGCTCGTAGGAAGGCCACATTGAATGCAGTGCACATAATGGACCTGATAAAAACCTTTAGAAACTTTAAAGCAAATGCATGTGAAAGCATTGTGTTCGTAGTTTAAGTGTTTCAAAAATTCTTTAAGGAAGGTCAATGCAGGAAACAGAGGACGCCATGGCCATGTGAAAGGAGGCTCGAAGGCCTTAGTAAGAGCTAGCCCGCGCGCCATGAATGAAGCAGGGCAGTGAGTGGATACAATACTTCAAAAAAATTTCAAGAAAATGCTTTTAGCAGTTGATGTCGCGCCCTTCACTCATGGTACGCCACTGTTGCAGAAAATGCACAAAATAGATTTGTTGAAAAGGTTGTAGTAACGTTCAAGCAAATGCAACCAGCTACAGGGGATAGTGACAAATGAAATGAATGGAACACCATGGCTGCAGTGCTAGAAATGGACAAAGTGTATTTGTTGAAATGGCTTCATGAGCTCTTGAATGGAAATGCTAGAACAACAGGGTAGACATCCATCAAAGCATAGAGTAAATGAATAAAAAGATGCGTCGTTTAGCACAAAGAGACTCGAGCTATATGGAGGCAAGAGAAACATTGAATGCTTTATGAAAGATCCAAAAGGAGGTTCAGGCTACTACATATTTCAGTACGTTGGCAAAAGACTTTGGAATGTTTTGCTAACAGGGCGTCGATATGTTGAGAGAAGTAGCCACCATTATTGAAGGTTGCTGAACATAATGATATGTCGAATATCTCTAAAATCTTAGGTAAATGCAATGTGAGAATGGGCCGACCCCTATGGAGATTGAAAGCATAGATGGAGGCGTTTAAACTTGATTGAAAATCTCAGCCAAATGTGAGTCCATGGCCGTCGTGACCCAGAGCAGAGTTGTTAAAACACTTAGGAAATTAGGGCACAAAGAAGAGAAACAAAGTCAACGGAGGAGATTAAAGGGATGAAATGCAGATTGAATCTCCACCACACCCCGCCAGCTTGCGGTTTCAACCTGCTCACTTGTTAATTCCGGCAAGATCAGCGAAATCATGCCACATGGCGGCGGCGGCCCCTAGTTACCTTGTTTAGAAAGGCACGTGGGTGTGTGGGAGAATGAACTTGGGTTGGAAAGAATAAAATTATTGCCCGACGAAAATATTAAAGGTAAAATATTTTAAAATTTGAAATGTTGCCCGTGAAAATACAAATGGTGGACCCAACAAATGAAAATATTTGCCCCACAAAGTAATGGGTTTTATTATTCAAAGAAAAATATTTTAAATTTTCACTTTGAAAGGTGAAATTTGAATATTCAGAGGAACTGTTTTGATGAAACATTTAATATTGTTTTGCTGGGCAGTAAAATAATGGCTCACGGGTGAAATTAATTTTGCCCAGTGCGGTGATTCACTTGAAATGGGGTCTTTACCATTTTAAATGGTTAAATGAGAAAATCACTGGAAACATTTTGTTTGCTCGGGATAAACTTTAGAAAGCCTTTATTTTATTTAAAAGGCAAATGTTTTAAACTGCAAAGGGGAATATTTTACTTTGACAAAGTAAAATAAAATGTAGGAGAGAACAAGAACAGGAAAACAAAGGAATTTTCACAGGCATAGGGAGATATTTTCCAGCTACTGATAAATGGTGAATTTCTCCACATGGCAAGATTTTATGTTGCAAGACAATTTGGACAAAGGTAGATTTGAGAGGAAAAATTGGTTGCAAGAAGAGAGAGGAGAGATGCTTTGAGTTTGTTGTTGATCAACGGATGATGAAGTTTCCAGATTACATCTATGGATCAGATTGATCTTTTGGCTTCTTCTATTCTTCTTTTACTCTCTTCTCTTCTCAATTGTTCGGTTCTAATTCTTTGGATTCCGATTTCTGAAAGCTTTGTAAGTCAGATAGAAGCTCTGGGTAGAATTGTATAGCTAAGAGAAATATAATTAAGTCATTAAATTTGAAAGTGTCTATTCTGAATTGTGCTTCTATGCTTTATTTTATCTAATAGTGGTCTCCATTTTTGAGATGTATTACTCTTTTGGGATTCAATAATAAAGTTATCTGAGTCTTTTCATGTGCAATGGTTGCATATGTTGTTGCCTTCTGCTCATTGAATAATGTAATTGCTTTAATAAATCACAAGTTGAGCTTATTATTGCCTATTATTTAGGGAGTAGCGTAATTACTTTAGCATATGTGACAGGAGTGTTATGTTTTAGGTGGATTTTGTAAAGAATGATTATCAGATGAAACTTCAGTGGTCTTGTTGTCAAAATTTGATAACAATTGCAAAGATCTTCAAAATATGTTCAACATTGTAGGATGAAATGCTCTTTTATATGACTCCATAGCCAATTTTTTGGCACTAGTCAAGTTTTCATGCTTTTGTTATTTTTCAGTTTGGTCCCAAAACTTTAAATTCATAAATCATTTCAATTTTGTATGTTGAGTTTTGTGTTTTTCATGTTCTCCATGCTAGTTAATGAAATTCACTCAGTGTTTTGCCAATAGTGAGTGATATTTTGTGATTCTTAGCATAATTCTAGAGAACATTATCTATTGAGCAATATCATGTTAATTGTATGTCTAGATCTTTAGGTATTGTTGAAGGGTCACCTCCTAGGTCTTATAAAACCTAAAGTGCAGAGGAAATGTGTGTTAATTCCATTTCCTGTTAGTTGGCCAAATCAACCTTTGAGTCTGAACATAAGACATTGGCTAAGTCTTTAGGATTCAATTGTTCTGTTGATATTTGGAGCACCAACAGTGTTGTTGCTGCTAGATGAATTTTTTTCCTTTATATTCTTTAAATAAGAAACTAGGTTGAAATGAATTTCTAGATGGATGAAAAATTTGAGTGTAATTTATCTCATCACCTTTCACTTGAAATGTGGCACCTCCTCCAAATATTTTGCCAAAAATTCTCAAGCTTATTATTTCTAATAGGTTTTTCAAGCAATCCTACATCACTCTTTGAAATATATTTGAAAAATAATAACTATAGGACATGCATTAACATCATTATAACTAGTATATGTTTTGCTTGTATTTCTAACTCATGACCAAACATAGAAGAGGAAAGGAATAACTACCTCTTTCAACATGCAAAAACCTTTGCTATTGTTGTCATATCATGAATATTTCCTTTCTTTATGTTATTTTATGCTTGTAATGATATGTCCTATAGTGACAATTGGGATTAGCCTTCTAGTCTATGAGGGATTGATTATATATTGGACTTACCTTGTCACAGTTTAAATATATTTGCACTAAGCATCATTTCCCTTTCTAATATTCCCTTGAACATTGCCCACTATGCACTGCTACTATCACTAGTGTATGTGTTCTTTGATCTCTTTAGGTGTTGAGTGACTTCACTATCACATTGTAAGGATTTTTATGGTTTTCAACTATTTGTTATCATTTCTCCTTCAGGTCTTGAAATACTATCACCGTTAAACTATTTAATCCTTGCACTTTCCTTAAGATCATCCCTCTCACTATGAGTTGTCCATCCCCCATTATTCCATGCCATTAACCTTTGCACATTGGAACTTTTTCATGGACTATTCTTGCATGTGTCAAGGTATTTTTGTACTATATTAAGATTGTCCCATTTTCAATAACATGGTGACATTGTATTGACTTTCCAACTAGTCCTCAATTCTACCAAACTATATCTTAATCAAATTGAATACCTTAAATAATAGCCTCCTCTTGTCTTCATGATGTTTTATAGTTGTACTTTTTTCCTTTTGAACATATATATCCTTTGGTTTGGTTGCTTCCATAAACACAACTAGATTATCTTTTCAATCTATCCTCACCCTCAAATGCTCCTTCTAGAACATTTTTAGCATATTCTAATGTATTCCATTGGGATTTGGGGATTGTCTCCAAGTTCCCATCAAAGATAAAAAAATTCATGGTAACCATATATAATTACATTCTTTCCTATAAAATAATTCTAATTTTAGCTATTCACAACAATATATCCATTAAGTACTAAACTATGCATGTTGGAGCAGGGTTCTTTGTAATAGGAAGAGATCCATCATATGAACTAGACATGTAGTTTGACCTCACTAGGGTAACAAGATAACAGCCCATAACTTTGGTCTTTGGAAAATCCAAACTTGAATTTGATATCTATTGAAGTAATAACACCACAATATTTCTCTTTCTTATGAACTAAATAAACCCTATGAAGTAACAACTAGATGTCAATGGTATTCCTATTTCATTTTATATTTCTTATTTTCATATGTAGCTCTTTATTCTTGTCCCTACTTCCCTTAAAAAGAGGATCGTCCTTTAGTTACAAACTCCACCCACTTTACCAAACCTTGACCAGTAGGTTTTGGCACCATAGTTATCTTGATTGTCTTATTAACTTGAAGTCACTACCCTCTTTTGCTATAGTATATACCTTCATAAAACCTATTATTCATTTGTTCCATGTCAAACCTTTGTGATGATTTTCCATTCCATATATATGTCCTCTAAGTTTCTCATCTTTATATCATCTTTAATTTGTAGCTCCACTTATTTTGAACATATCTTGATTACTCTGAAAATAATGTAGTCTCCTTTCAAAACTGCTTCCTTTGGAGACCCATCTTAACAAGAAATCCTACACACAAATTATTTATACATCATCCTCAAGGTTCATGGAACAATCTTCTCATTAATTCAATTTCATGATATATTATGTTATTAGATGTGATTGTCCATCTTTATTAAACTACCACTACTACCCATGAATTATTCTTTCCTTTTTTACTATCCTTTCATGTATACAAACCCTCGGTTTCCTTAACACATATGCATAGAATGTTATGAAGGTGCAATTGCATTGTGACAAAGATTCCACACATTTTACAAGAATAAATATACAAGCTAGAATAACTCCATCATTAGCAAATTGTCCATTTTAGTTTCACTACAGGACTATCATTAAGAAAAATTCTTACTAGTACATGTGTAGCCCTTTAGATATTGTCATGTTAAACTAATATCAGTGTCTTCCATAATATGAGACTATCTTTTACCTTTGCAAAACTTATTAATCACTATCCTTTTCAATGATGATAGACCCATAAATAAGTCCTAGCAATGCAAGGTAAAGGCCTCCTCTCTTACATAGATTACATTACATGTGGAGTTGATTGAACACCATATGAAGATAGAATTGGAAGATATGTTGAGAGCCCAATAGATTAGGGGTGCAAAAGATAGGGTTTGTGGTACTAGCCTATGACATGACATGATGCTTGGATACATAGTTGCATAACCTATTTTTATTTATGGAACCAATTGTTCATTGTAATTGTATCCTTTTTGAAATTCCTTGCTCATGTTTTTTGTCACTTGGTCTTGCATCATTCTCCTCATAATTTCATGCAATTTTCCTTCGATACTTAGAAAAAACTATCCTTGGATCATGCTACCCTATGACCACATCTTTGTCTACCTTTTGACTTCCCTAACCACCATTATGCTTTACTTTAATAACACTATCAAAAGCATGATGTCCTTCGATCAAATATCCTACCAATACCATAACAAGACTACCTTATATCCATGCCAATTTCTTATAGGAAATCCTCTATAAATTTGTGGGAGATGCAATTTATTTTAAACTGAGTTTCTCAACTTATATTGTCATATTGAAAACTTGAGAAGAGTATCCATAGTGGCTTGGTTTGTCAATTAAATATAATAAAAATCTACATTAATTTCCACATCTACTATAGTTTCATCTCATTGGTCACTCAATATCATTGAACTCACAGATCTTTGATATTGGGAAATAAAATATTAGCAATAATAGGGAAACTAGATTTCCCTAAGGCCAAAGTATGCATGGAAACCTTTCTCATTCCTAGTAACCTTTCTCTCAAGATCATTAAGGTAAAATATTTAAATCTCCTTAAAATGTCTACAATATGCTCTAATCTCTCTCTAGGATCTCTATCACTCTCAAATATAATATTTTTTTTTCTCACTGTATCTTCAATTTTGGCTATGAAAAGGGTTTGAATTGTGTTTACAAAGTTAATAATGATCAGTTTTTTACAATGTTTTCCCTTTTTCTCTTTTCTTGATTGACACCACCATATTGCTACCACCACCATAGGAAAACAATGACTCTTATATCTGAACAGAAGAAACATAGCTGGAAAAATATAACCACTTGGATTTTCTTCTTGAAAATATCTATCATGTGGAAATAATATTTTATAGTGCCTAAAAACCCTCCACTTTTTATACATATCACGTCAGGTCTCCTTTTCCTCTTTGCAATGTGGGTTGAGTATAAATGACCTTAAAGCCTCTTTGATTCCCTTGTTTTATTCCCAAAAAACCTCCATATCCTCTTCTAGCATGGTCAGAGGATAGAGTAGGATGCAGCAACTTCAAGCCAAAAATGTGAGCTCTTTTATTTCCAAACAATGAAATCCTTAACTTTCCCAAGTTATGTGTATGAAGTTTGACTCCTTCCAAATGCATCCAACTTTATCCCCTTTTCCTTATTTTTCTCTTTTGGCGCTAAAACATAGTGACAATAATAATTTCTTTTCCTTTTTCTTTATGATACTAAACTATACACCATGGTGAAATATATCAACATATTTGGTGACCTTTGTGAAGTTTTTCCAACTAAAACTTATAAGACTAGTAGCCTTGCTTATCCATTGGGTATAGGAGTCAAGAGAATATGGGAAAAACTAAAATAGACGTGTCAACAGCTGCAACACCTCTTTCTATCAATAAAATAAAAGTATTTTCCTTTCTCTAATATGTATTTTATGTGTAACAATAAATGATCGATGCATTTTCTATGATTTCATATAAATCCTCAATGTATATCTCATTTCTTTAGCACCTTATTACAGAGATATGTATACCTTGTGCAAGTCATAGGTTATGACATTATTTCAAACAATTTTGAATTGTGAGAATATCTAATTTTTCCTTTTAAGATTGAGGAAAACTTCATCTTTCCTATGAATTATTGATGTACATGTATGTAAAATCTAAGCTGTGCATGAAACAACTTGTTAATTTTGATTATATTGTAAGTACAAATACTAGTGTGTGTTTGAAAACCATTTTGGTGTATCACCGTATTATAGTTTAGGTTTCATTACATGTTATCCTTCTCTCTTTTCCTAGCAAGCAACAATAGGTAGCTTAGATTAGGTGATGTTCAAAAGGAACCAACCCTCTCTAGAGTATGATCACCATCTGAGCCCACAATCAGGGAGATCATCCCATGTTTCACGAGGTGGCTAACTAATTCTATCAACTTAGTGCTTCTCAAGGGTGCACAATTCCGTTACAACATTAACAATCCCCCAAATTTTTTAACATTCTTATTTGTTGAAATGAATCCCCAATTATAATGTTGAACACTATGATTATTACATTTTAAAAAATAAATATAATATTTTGAAAATATTACAAGACCCAAAATAAGCTAGAAATATTAAATTGTAGCTTAAGTAAAATATGAGATGAAATAAATAGAATTAGTGCATGTTATGCAAAAAAATACACTCTAAAAATGTAGGACCTAAAAAAAGTTTGTATGCACAAGATATGGCCCTTAAAGGGTCCCAAAATGATAATTGCATAGTAAAATATATAAGAAACCTAAATTTCAAGAAAATTAAAGAAAATTATAAAATCAATAACACCACTACAAAGACCATAAAATTCTAATCCAGATATTTAAAACATTGCGCTCGATTTTGAGTATAAATGAGCAAGTTATGATCTTCAAAACTTGTGGTTCAAAATAAAAATAGCCACTGGAGAGGGGGTCCTTTTTTTAAAAAAAATTGTTACCAACCCATCTAATAATGTAAAAACCATACAAAGTAAAAAATTGCACATAGATATAGAAGGTATGATGGTACAACTATATAGATGGATAGTGGGAAAAAATTCCATTGGACCAAATCCTTAAAAGTAAACAAAATCTATATGGAAATATGGAATCTTGGGCATGGTGAACTTAATTTCAAGGTTTATTTTTCTTGAAAGAATTAAAAAATGAGCAACATGTCTAATGCATCATTCAATCCCAATATGAAATCAAAGCCAAAATTAAATTTATGGAGTCCTATAGATTCCATGGAATAGTTGAAATAACTTCCAAGATTTTTAAGAAAATAAAATGACCCAAATTTCAGACAACACTTGAGTACAAAAAATCTAAAGGTTAAAAATATTTCATCAAACTTTTATGATTGACATATCATCAAAAGTTGTAAGAGAAGAACATGCTATTTTTTAGGAAACCTACATGTAAAAGATTAGACACTCCTAAATCCATCACATATGAAAACTAAATATCTACTCTTACACAAAATAATCTCTAATATCATGATAGCTTCTACAAAGTAGATGAAAATATAGAAACTAGTAAAGGAAATAGATGTAGTAAAAATGTAAATACAAATCAAAAGATAGACTCCAAGAGAGTAATGCAAATGGAGAAGAAGAAAAATAGAATTGACAAAGCTCAAAATTATGAAGTTAGATGAATATAAAAGTGTCTCTAAGCAAGATAGAAGAGTGATTATTAACAACCTATGTGAGAGGGAGAAATTAGAAAATATTACCAATAGGAGGAGTACACTAGAAAAAAAACTCCAAAAATATGGAAGTGTAACTCCCACGAAAGATGCTAACACCTCACACTTATCTAACACTAATACTCTCTTTGTTAACCTAAGAAATCATAAATAAAAGTATACACAAAATATATGTTAAGAAATAAATACATACACTAAGCATTTTAATATATATAAGAAGATTAAGATCTTTGACCATCATTTAAATGATAAAAGAATTAATTCAAAAGTTATAAATACATTATTAATATAATGTGACTAGACGTTTGAATTGAATTCCATTTAGAATATTGGATAGGATACCATGGGTAGTTTGAAAAGAATTGAAATATTAAAAAGGATATTAAATCAAGAAAATGTTGTGTTGAATGTTAGAGAAATTAGATGCATTGTTCAAAATATGGTCTTATATATAAATTTTCTAGATTTAGCATTCACTACTACCAAAAAAAAAAGTGGTTTATTCTTATAGAAATTAAAATCTAGCATTTTTCTTGGTGTTTGGTGTATAATATTTTTATTAAGGTGAGTTGGGTTTTTGACAAGGCCCAAATCTTGTAACAAAAGAATATAGAAAATAAAAATCCACACAAAACTAGAGAAACCAAGTTTCCAAGAACAAATATAAACTAAAGAGATCAAACCTAAACAATGCTTGATTCAATCCTAAGCACCATCACACCCACAAAATTGGTGTGGGGATGAGAGACCAACTTAAGAAGACCTTTATTCTATCTTTGAACAACTATCCATGAAGAATTAACATCCAAATATATAGACCTAGGAGAAGAGGGAGGGGATGATCCCTAGAGGGTCCATCTAAGGGCACTACATATTCTAAGGAATAATGAGGAGCTATTAATTAGAAAACTACCACGTCAATAATAATAAATTGACAATCTAAAGCTAAATGTAGAATATGAATAGTTAAAACATGTTATTGAACTTCAAGAACATTAGCCAAATGCTTAAGAAAATCCTAAACAATTCTAGAGGGAGAATTTTTTTGGAGGAAGAGAGAGGCTCTAAATCCCTTGAATTTGCAATTGAATCTTTAGGATACATTGTAAGATTGTTAGGAAGAGATTTTTTCCACAAAGTTGAAGAAGATTTCTTACATAAATTATAGAAACAATTTAAACCAAGTGGCCAATAGCAAGAAAATGTCTGCATCTAAAAGTAATTCCAAGTGGTGAATAAAATGTTACCACTTGGTGAACTTGAACAACAACTATGGGCTAGCCTTGTTCATAATTATCCATGTGTAATTAAATTGAACCATTTAAATAATTTTTAATTATAATGCTTTTGCATGATACTTGAGATTTGATTCATTCCTCTTTATTCCATTACATTCTATCCATTTCTCTTGAAAATGTGTCTTTTGGGGGATTTTCTTCTCTAATTAAAAGATATGTGTGTTTCCTAATTAGTTATAATTAGTTCTTTATTTTCCACTTCTATAATGATAGAAATGAAGCCATATTTGAATGTACAACAACTCTTAGCTAAACAATTTAGTTCAATTAATGTGTCTTAATTGGTAGATTTTTTGTTTTACACATCTAGGTGCAAGCTAAGAAAATAGTCATACAACTCAAGCATCTTACACATCTCATTGACTCTCCAAGCAATAACCTTTACAATATTAGAAGAGTGTCTATATGTGAAGACTTGATTTTAATAAGATTGATGTAATTTTATAGATGATAGGAGTAAGCATTCATAATTATATCCCATTTTTTTATAAAGAAAATTCCTATCACAAATTTAGTGTTTCAAATTGAAGCACCTAAAAGTGGCATATATATTTTGAATTTAAACTGGTATAAAATAATTAATTGTTGAAACTTTCAGTCTAGCTATTAAAATATATATTTTGATATAGGTCTTTTATAAATTTTATACAAAAAATATTTCCTTTAAAAATATATATATAAAATGAGGTCTGTGTGCATCCACTTTTACTATAGCAAACTTTATTTCTTTTCCTTTATTTTTTTCCACATAACTATTTTGAATATCTATTGCATGAGAAAAAAAAATGATAGATATTTAATTTTTATTAAAAAATTAAATCAAGTTTATTGAAAGTATAATAGTTTTAATGGGCCTTCACTTATGTCTAAACTACTTACCTTTTGGATGGGATTATCTTCTTTTTATTTTTATTTTTTAATTCTGTTTTGAATTTTGAATTTTCTTTATATTTTATTGTAATGAATTGTTAATTTAAAAAAAATACTAAAATAATTAAATATATAAATTATATATTCTCAAATTCTATGTTTTGAGCCCTAACAAAGGGTATTTTTAGATTTTGTTAAAAATATAATTAGTTCAAGAAATCTAAATTAGAAGTTAAGGGTTTACTAAAATTACAAAAAGGATTGTCTCTTCTAGTGCATCATGTTTTTCTTAACTTTTTAAAATAATTTTTATATTTCAATAATATATATATATTATTATAATGAGCTACTTGTGATAAGTTTCAAAGAAAAGTAAAATAGTTAAACTATATATATACCCAAATTCAAAGATTTAATTCGGATTTTGTTGAAAATATATCTAGCTCAAGGAATCTAAACTGGATGTTAATGTTTTACTATATTTACAAAGATCGCTATCTCCTCTAGTGCACTCGATATTTGTTTGAACTTTTTGAAATAATTTTTTGTATAACTTTTTTTATTTTTCAATCGACCTTATATTTTATTATGACTTGTGAAAAATTAAAAAAATAATATTAAAATAATTAAACTATTTAAAAAATAATCTTAGAAAGGATATTTTTTAGATTTTGTTGAAAATATGACTAATTCAAGAAATCTAGACTATAAATTATGGTTTTGCTAAATTTGCAAAGAGGATGGGGCTAAGTTGTTAGGTAGGGTGCTAGTTCAAATAATTTTCCAGTGAAATAGTTTCAGTCAAAATAATTTCATGAAAAATACATGATGGAGAGACCATTCCTCATTATTTCTATGTTGGTAAAATATTTAGCTTGAAACACATGATACCATACAAGTTAAAAAGTTTTTGTGTGAGATCTTTTAGCCCAAAAAAACTTTTGATGTAAAATTATTCATTGTAGACTCTTCGATTGACTTCAAGTGTGACACAATTTTAAACTTTTGCCTTTTAATTCACAAATGATTGCATTTAAATTTGATTTAACTTAATGAAAAATGATACGAAAATATTATTTTGAACATCTCACGCAAGAATGTTTTGGTTAATGATGTTGATTGTGATCCTCCACCGTTTCCTCCATCCCACCTCTTAAGACATATATTTTATTTCATGACATAATTTCTTTAATTTTCTCTTTCTCTAATTTTTAATATAATTTTGAATATATATTAATTATGACTCAAATTTTATTCCACATAAACCTATTACTCCAACATTTTTTATATTTAATTTGTTTGTTAACTCTCAATTCTAACTATATGGATGTACCAATACTATCCAAACTTTTATTGTATTACTTTTTATTGATTGATGTAATATAGATGACCATTTTGATATAAATAATAGAGAGATAAAAATAAAAATAGTGTATTTTTCCAAAACTAATATTATAAATAATTTTAGATTGTTAATATACTTGATATTAGAATTTGTTATTAATAGCTTTTTAGTATAATTTTATCTTTCATATACTTTATAATATATATTTTTAAATATTTGAAATCTACTATTGAAATGTAATTACAACATTATTTAGTAATTTGAAAATCTATTAAATCAATAGCCATTAACTATACATTATAATAAAATTTATAATATTGTAATAACCCAAATAACAAATAATATGGCAGCTATTTATTTTTAAACCAATGTGAATCTGTGAGACTCAAACCCTCTCTTCTTTTTTGGGCCTTCTGTTTCTAAATTTTTATGTTGATGGGGCGTAGCTTTTATTCTTTGGTGACTTGTACAGGTATTGGTCCGCCACAACCACCCAGGACCAAATTGAAAAGACTAATCAGAGTATAAAAGATATCAGGAGCTCTCTTGGCTTCCCGGTTATCCTTGACGTTCATAAAAACACTACAGAGCTTCTTCGAATGGCTACAATGCGTCTTCAGGAATCCCCCCTCAAGCTACTTGACTTTGAGCCAGGTAGCACATTCATTTATTGCATTGGTTTTTTGAGAAGCTCAAGGGTGGACGAGGACTATAAATTGATTCAACAAATCGTGTCTTCTTTTCATCGATAATGTCGTCGACAAAAAATATGTCCAACAGCTCCTGCCTAAAGACTTACTATGGTTCAACAAATCTGATAAGATGTCGGTAGAGAATCTGGGGAAGCCAAAAACAAAGCTCAGAATAGTTATCACGTCCCGAGAGAAGAATCTTAGACCAGAATTGAAGATCAGCTGTAAGGAATATGATGTGCCTACTTTTTCTAATGAAACGGCGAGATGCCTCCTGAGAGAAACAATCTTATATAATGATGGACAATTCCATGACAACTTTGAAGAAAATGCTTTGATTAATGCTGTGGCCGACGCATGTAGAGGTGTCCCTATACTCCTGTCTGTTTTTGCAAAGCACTTGAGAGATGATAGAAGGGCAGCAAGTTACAAAGAAGCCCTTGAATCGCTTCGTCAGGGAAACCTCGATAGTTTTGCAGATGAAGATCTCAGTAAACAGCTTTTCTATGTTTACAGTAAGTTGAGGGAGGAAGATCAAGAGGCATTTCTTGATATTTGCAAATATTTTTATGGTTGGGAATGGAATCTTGTTTGTAAAATTCTAGATGAAGGTAGACTTAAAGCTCTTCAAATGAAAATGCTGATAAATAAAAGCGACTCGGGTGTCGTGATTGTTCACGACATCCTTCGCTTAATGGGAGAGAAAGAAGCCAAACAAACAAGGATATCAAGTTACAGGGAATTAAAACAAGTCTTGGAAGATGGTGAAGAAAATCTCAAAAAAGTCAAAGGCATCTCCATTGTTGGGAACGAGTTAATCACAGTTGAATCTAGACATCTCAATGCCACGTGGCAGTCGTTGAGAGTACTGATGATTGGAGATTGGGTAAAGTTAGATGGGCCTCCGTGCAATAGAGCTTTTCAGAACTTGAGATATCTCAGTGTGGGAGATACGATTGATTTTCCTTTTGAAGATGCTTCAAAACAACTGCATAAACTCACCGCTATTTTCAACAGGTCAAAGCACGGCATGAATTTGCATCAGGTAAGAAGTACCTTTTTAAATTAATTATACCTAATGAAATAACCAGGATATTAATTTATTTTATTAACGTGTGCTAGGAAATTTCTAATAAATGAGCAACAAGATAAATGGATATATTATATTTGGAAGCGGAAGAATCATTATTACTTTATTTACAGTTCTTGATGATATATTATTTGCAAGTGGAAGAATTATTTCTTAATTTACAGTTGTTAATGATGTATTATTTAAATTTTAGAAGCCGTTAAATTATTTTATTTTATTCGTTATTGTAAGTGATGTTGCTGGTATACACTCTCATGCAACTTATGCTATTTTGAATTATTTTTATTTTTATGAAGTTTATTTTGTTTATTTTAATAATTTTTGTTATTTTTTAAGATTTTGATATATTATTTTTTAGTGTCAGCAATGTATGTTTTTGTTTGAAATTAACATACACAAATATTTTTGAAAGTTTAATTTATAATATTAATAAGAAACATAGTATAATAAATAATATTAAATTTATATTTGAAGTTTTGCAATTTAAATTGTGTAAATGCTTATAGAGTATTGCATTCTCATATCTTCTTGAAATCATTCCAAACTATCTATAGGCAATAACTATTTTAACAATAATATTAAAATTTAAACCAAAAATCACTTTACTATCTTTATTACATTACATAAACCTTAATATTTCAAAACCCACTTTAAGGTTTACATAACACACAACAAAATAGGTTGATTGAAAAAATACAAATACATATTCTTTAGAAGCTTTTGTTTGAGAAAAACAATTTATAAACCAAACATAACTCCATCAAACTTCCTCATAGCCCTTGAAAGGGTGTAGCTCCCAAGCTGAATTCCTAAGTTTCCATATTACAACCTCCATGAACTCTCAAGTCATAGATGTCCCAAATTATTAAACAATAAATGTTGAGCTATATCGAAAGTGTTGTATCTAGTCGTCACATGACCCTTGATAGAGTACAATTCCCTAGATCCATAGGCTCTTGAATAATTTAGGAAACAATCCATATAATTGAGATCACTAGATCCCTTCCCATCTTCAAGAAAACAAGCTTCATAGTATATATATCTTTCAATACTATCAAAAAAAAGAAAAAAGAAAACAAAAACATATGCATCTCATAAAAAGCACCATCTCTTAGCAAGAAGCTAGCTTGAGATGATGGAAATCATCCAAACTTCGCTTCCTCTAGCATTCAACTAAGCACTTGTTAGTCCTTACCCTCTACAAGTAGTACTACAATCTCTAAAACCCCAATCAATACAACCAAGATTTTAAGGCATATTTGTAAAGTGTGTAATGTTACAAGATGTTGGATTTAGCTAAAAATGCACCTATACAATAAAACTATGTCTTCAACCAAAAGATTGACTTTAGAAATAATTTATATAGCTATTATAATAAATCAATACAAAATAACCATAAACAAATTTGAAATTGAAACCTCCAATTGCAACAATATTTTTTCTTTCCTTCTCTCCAACCACATTACACACCCTCTTACGTTGAGAAACTAAATTAACCTCAATACTTCTTAAATAAAACAAGTTTTGATTTTCAAATTGTAAGATATTGAAATTACCGTGTACAAACACGGCCTGCTGGACTGTTCTGACAAATACGGAAATGGACGGTTTGTTAGTTTGAAAAGATTGTTTGAGAAACACGAGGGCATCTGACATCCATGCTAGTGCATTTTGTAGGTTGGATAGCCATTGCCCTGCTTGTGGGCATCCTCAGGCACCTATGGAGGAGGCTCAACCCTCCTCCACAACTCTGAATCATCACTTTTCAGAGTCTTCCTTGTATTGTGTTGTGCGTGAGCAGTTTGATCTTTTGCTATGGCTGGGTGTTGGCTATGGGCTCCTCCCGTCGTTTTTCCTTTCTTTCATGCCGAGGCATGTGGGGGATTGTGTCAGGGTTTTGTGATCATAATGAATGGGGATACGGTTCCCTCGGTGGATTCCTTAAAGGGTTCGGCTTCGAGAGGTTTTGTTAAGTCTTTCAAAGATATTGTTGTGGACGAGCAAGAGTGTCTACCACAGGGTACAAAGTTTGTTGCTGTCCGGTCGGCTCCGCTGGCAGGTGATGTAGAGGAGGGACAAGGTAAGCAATCTTTGTCTCCTCCTTTGAAATCTGTCCTGGTTCTGAATGAAGAATTGGATAAAGCTATTTTTGAGGAAGATGTGAGGCTTTCTAAAACTGTTATATTCTTTGTAGCTGTCGACCCTGATAAGGTTTCGGCTAGGAAATATATGGAAGAATGGTTCAAAAATGTTTGGTAAAAGAAGTTAGGGTTGCATTTTTACTATTGTAGAATGCTGCAAAAAGGATTATTTGTTGTTTTCTTTAACAACCCTAAATTTCAGTAGGAAATTGTTAATAGGGAATTTTGAACTATTGGGAAAGTTACCTTTCGAGCCCTGGCATGGTGTCCAGAGGCTCTAAATGAGGAGGTCATGGCCTTGTCTAGTCCCTGTTGGTTAGTTATAAAGAATGTTCCCCCTCGGCTTTGGAAATTTTTTCCTCTTTTGCTTGAGCCCTATGGCAAGGTGCTAAGAATGGACAAGACCAAATCGCCTCTTCCCCATTATGATGTGAGGGTTTTAGTCTCCATAAACCCAGGACTGGATATTCTGCAACTCTTGGAAATTAAATTGAAATCTAGCATCATTAATTGTGTGGTGGAAACTCTAGGAGGCCTTAATGCTTGCTATCTCTATCATAGAGAAGGGCATATTAGAAGGAGTTGTCCGGTGATTAAAAGAAAGATTAATAAAAAGAAAGATTATAGAGACAATAAGAGCACTAAGCATGTTCCACCAGATTGTGGTGAAGATCTTAATCTCTAGGGGGAGGCAAAGGATGTTTGTTCTTGCCCAAGAACTGAACCTCAGAAGGATTTGGCCACTTCTGAGTTTGAGGTTGAATGTAGTAATGCAAAACATTTGAACTCAGTTGGTCAGGAGTTGCTCAGTGCTGTGTATAATAAGGGGGATGAGGTGGGGGATCTGTCTTTGGACTCGAATTGTCTTCCACCTCTTTGCCCAAATGGCTCGAATAAGGCTTTTATCAAAGGTAAGCTCAATGCTCAACAATTGGCCCTTCAGAAAATAAGACAATTAAGGAAACCCGAAGATAATGCATCTATTACAGTGAAAGAGATTTATTCTTTTAATGATAAATTTTTCAGAGATGTAAAACTTGTTCGCTTAACAAAGGACTCACAATTAACAAAAGACCATAATATTGAAGGGCATTTTAACCCTAATATGGGTGGGGTCTGCTCCACTCAAGTTGTTGATATCGATGCATCTTTATGCCCTAACAAGGATATCAACCTGGAAGTGGCTATCCACCCTAAGGGGGATGAGATTGACTCAAGAAAAAATCTTGAGTATAACAATCTAAACCTTAACTCTGAATTTGATGAGGAGAATGTGACTCAGTCAAACTTGGCAATTCTATCTTCTAGCCCCCTTGATGGATTGGTCAGTATGGATGGTTTTGCTTCTCAATCTGGCATGGACTCTGCAGATTACTTAGGGATTCTCTCTACTAGGGAAACCACTGATGGGGAGGGTGTGCCCATTGAGGTGCTTGTTAAAAAAACTAGAAGGTATAGGAAGAAGAAAAATTTGGATGGCACCAAGTTGCAGGATGTTAAAGAGGGTAACCCCCTTTTGAAGGACAAAAGAAAGAAGCATAGTGGGGTGATCCTTCCCCCCAATGCTAAGAGAATTGAGGTGGAGAATAAACTACCTAAGTGCTTTGATAACTTTAGGACTGATAAGGGCCCTTCCTCCACTGAGTTCAAGGATGGAGCTTAATTATCTTTCTTGGAATGTAAGGGGCCTTGAGTCCCTTGATAGAAAACACATTGTTAGAAGGTTGGTTGCCCAAAAATAGAAAATGGATTTTATCCTTCTCCAAGAAGTCAAATCTGTTGGTTTTGCCTCAGAAACTAGCCTGAAGGTAATTTGGAAGGATGCTTCTTAGTTTGTGACCAAGCATGAGCAGGGGAAGGGTGGGGTTGTCATTATGATGGCTAACAAGTGGAGCCAGTATGTGGTGCAATCTGGTGTTTCTCCCTGTAACAGGATTGTTTGCGCTATTGTAAAGAAGAAGGAAGATTGCTTTGGTATCTGCTCGATCTATGCTCCTAATGACTACAGAGATAGGGTTTTGCTATGGAAGTGGTTGTTTAACCTCCAAGATATCCCTTGGATTCTGGGGGTGACTTTAATTTTGTGGAAAAGGATGAGGACAAGTATGGACGTGTTAGCCATGTTTGGAAAGACTATGAGAAATTCCATTGGTCTAGACTTAAGTATAAGTTAAGTCTTGAGGATCCCATTGAAGGCCAGAAAAAGGATTGTAAAGACATATGGTTCACTTGGTCCAATTTCCAAAAAATGGGAGGAGGGTGTTGTGTCGGCTGGATAGATTTTACATAAATAAAGCTTTCTTTTTTGCTGCTCTCCTTAAGGATGGGTGCAAGGTGGAGGTTACTCCATTCTCACTCTCTTATCACCACCCAATAAGCGCAAAATTTTTGTTTAAGAATGGTGTTGTCCCCAATGGTGGTCTCAGAAATAGATTTTCTCTTAACTCCAGCCTTCTCAAGGATGATGATTGCAAATGTGCCATAACCTCTCTCTATGCCATTAATAAATGGTTACATGGGTCCCTAACCCCCATTGAGAGATGGGACTTGAATGTGCAAGGCTGGAAGGTTCTTTTCCAGACCATTGGTAGGAAAAAGGCAAAGGATAGAAGGAGAAAGGAGTCTTTTCTACAGGATAATCTTTACAAGGTAGAATTTGAATTGCAAAATTGCCCTAATGATAGTTTCTGGGTTGATAACCTCACCGTGGCACGAGACAATCTCAGGAGGTTACAAACTATCAAGGTCAAGGGACTGAAAGTTAGAGCCAAGATGAATTGGCTAGAAAATGGTGATAAGGTTACAAAAATTTTCTTCAGATATTTAAAGGAGAAGCAGGCTAGAGAATTAATTGATCAGATTAATGTAGATGGTAACATCCTTTTGAATCAGGATGAAATAAGGCAACAATTTTTTCTCTTTTACCAGAATCTATTCACTTTTGAAGGGAGTAATGAGTCTTGCTTTCGAGCTAGGGACTATATTAAGGGGATATTGCCTAGTCGGGTTGGTAATGAGTCAGCCCTTGAATTGAGCAGAGAAATTTCTAAGGAGGAGATAAGGAGATCTATTCTCTCCCTCAAAAATGATAAATCTCCAGGACTTGATGGTTTATCTATAGAATTTTACAAATCTTTCATTGATTGGGCTTGTGATGATCTTTACATGGTCTATAAGGAGGCCTTTGAAAGAGGATCCCTTGGTAAAAACATTAATAGAGGAACTATTAAGCTGATTCCCAAAGAGGGGGGCCGAACCCTTGTTAGGAATTGGAGACCCATTACTCTCCTGAATGTTTCTTATAAAATCTTAGCAAAAGTTTTGGCTGAGAGGTTGGCTAGTATTCTTCCTACCATCATTAATTCATCTCAAACTAGCTTCATTAAAGGGAGGTACATCTTGGAGAATCTGGTGACAAGTTGGGAGGCCATGAATTGGGCCAAGAATTAAGGGCTGGATGCTGCAATGCTCCTGCTAGACTTTGAGAAAGCCTATGACATAATTGAATGGGACTTTGTCCTTTTGGTCCTTGAAGCATTTGGTTTTCCAGGTGTGTTTTGTTCTATGGTCAAGACTCTGTTCCAAGATGCTTCTGCTCAAGTGGATGTTAATGGAGTTCTTTCATAGGAAGTTGTTTTGGGGAGATCTATCCGGCAAGGGTGCCCCCTGGCACTAGCTCTGTTTGTCATTGCCTTTGATGCTCTTCATTATATTTTGAGGGATAGATCCTTGAACCCTAGGGTAAGAGGTATTAGGTTTCCAGACTCCAAGGAACTTATCAATCTGTAGTTTGCTAATGATACTTCTATTTTTGTTCAGCTTGATGAGGACAACTTTGTAATTCTTATGAAGAAGCTTGAGTTTTTTTGCTCCGCTTCAGGGGAAAAAATTGCCCCTACTAAGTCTTACCTTCTTGGGTGGAATGATAGGCCCCCCAATTGGGTGTGCAATTTTGGTATCCAATGGGGTGGTCCTCATAAATTGGTGAGATACCTTGGTATCCTGTTTGCTATCGAGCCCAACTTAAAAGATATGTGGTGTTGGATTCGTGATAAGATTGAGAATAAACTTGCTAAATGGAATAAACATTACCTCTCCTTTGTTGGGAGGTTTCAAATCTGTCAAAAATTATTGTCTTCTTATAGCATTTACTTTGCCTCTGTTTGGTTTTTTTGCTCATATCAAATCACTGCCATTCAAAAGCAGATTATTGGTTTTTTGTGGTCTAATGGTAAGGGGAAGAAGAAGAAGCATTCTGTCAAATGGGAATGGTGTACTATCTCTAGAATGAGAGGTGGGTTGGGGCTTAAGGATATGAGGATCCAAGGTATTGCTTTGGCTTCTAAATGGGTGGTTGGGGCTTTGGATGGGGAGGAACCTTGGAAGGTGTTGGTGCGTCATAATATCACTAATGTTGTCCTTAAGCATGCTAAATTCTGGAAACTTCTCCCCTTCAGTGATATTCTTAGCTATGAAATGCCTATGTCTCTTGCAGGGTCCAATGTTTTTAAAACTTTATGGAAGGCCTGGGAAATTGTTAAGAAGCTCCTATCCGACTATCAATTCACCAAGGGTGATAGTAGGGAAATCTTTGCCAACCGGTCCATTTGGTGGAACCTGAAACGTAACGGGAAGCCCTTGGCCCTTATTCAGGGGTGCTCTGCTAAAGGCTAGGCGATTAAAGGAATCCTTTGTTTTAAGGATATCTTAATTAATGGTAATTTGAAGGACTAGAATACCCTTAGCACTGAGTTTAACATTCCTCAAAGTAATTGGAGAACTTACTCAATGTTGAGAGAGGCCTTCGGCCATCTCAAGTTCCCGGTTAAAGTTATAAATGAACCCCTCCATTATAAAGACTTTGTGTGGCAAAATGGTAATAAAATAATGAATGTTAAGGAATACGATTTTTATTCTATGCTTACTGAGCGGGTTGATATTTTTGATCATATGAATAAATTTTGGCAAATAAACTTTAGCATTGAGCATTGGCACAAAATCTTTTTGAAGAATTGGCAGAAGGAAATTGAGGCCAAAAAGGCCTACTTCAAATGGCTTTTGCTTTTACAGAAGCTCCCTTATAAAACCAACACAGATGGTATTGAGATGTGTTCTTTATGCAGAAAACCGGAAACCTTGTCACATATTTTCTTTGATTGCATTTTTGCAAAGGAAATCTGGAATATGTTTTGCTTTTCTCATAATATCTAGGGATGTAATGGAGTTCTAAATGCTGTGAATTTTCTTTTCTCACCAAGCTGCAAGTTAAGCAAAACTGGTTCTTTATTTTGGCATATCCTTTCTACTGAGATTTTGTGGACAATTTGGAAATCCCGGAAAACGGACCGATTTCAAGGTAGAAGAAGATTGCTTACTGAGTCCTACAAGGGACTCATATTCTATAATGTTGCTATTCAGGTGTTCACTACTATGGAGATGTCAAAGGTTAAGTTCTAGAAATACTTGGAGAACATGGAAACTTCTATTGATATCATGGATGCCAGATATGGTCATATGTGGCAGGAGGAACACCCTGGTGCTGAGATTTTTTCAGGGCCTTGCAGAAATTTAGAGATGAACTCAAAGCTGATCATAATGCTAACTCTAGTCTGTATAAAGGTAAAGAAGCAGTTTTTCTTCTGATGGAGCAGCAAAAGCATAATGTCCCTAACTTTTTTGTTGAAGAGATCAATGCTGCCCAGACTTTGCTAGCTCTTAGTGATGATGATAGCTCTGTTCAGCA
The DNA here is from genome assembly GCA_007258455.2 of Sequoia sempervirens. NCBI lineage: Eukaryota > Viridiplantae > Streptophyta > Pinopsida > Cupressales > Cupressaceae > Sequoia > Sequoia sempervirens. The sequence continues at coordinate 1,001,681,195 of VDFB02281492.1, read as the reverse complement.
GGGTTAATTTCTAGTCGTTGGTATTCCTTTTGATTTGGTTATGTGTATTTGGGTTCTTGGTATTCTATTCAGCAGGCTTAATTTTGTGTTGATCTGGTCATAATGCTCTAAATGTGTATCTTTTGTGGTCCAGGTTAGGCTAGTTTTTTTCTGTGACTACAGGGCTATCTGGATGTTCTAATCTGATGCTATGATGATTCATATCTGATCTGCTTTGTACTGTTCTCCTTATGTTTAATATAAAAAAAAATTGTAAGATATTTACCTTGTATCTCCAAAATACTTTTAATTTTTTTGAATAATCTTTTTCTACCTTCTCATAATATCTTTAATCTTCACACATATTTCTTTATAATTTAAAAACCCTTACACTATTGACATGTTGTCCTTCAAAGTTCACAATTAAGAGAAATTAGTTTACTAAATCAGTTTTCATCATGTAAACGGGTCTATTCTCATATATGAAAAATAAATTTATCTTGAAAAAAATTTCGTATGAAACAACTATTTCTGATCCTTCTCTTGTACTTTTATATTATGTTGAAAAATGATGGACACAAATATTGATAGAAATTCAATCTATAATAATAACACTAATAAGAATAGACTAGTAATAATATTATTAAGTTTATAAAGAATTTTAAAATGAATTATCCAAATGTTTATAAAGCATTGTATTCAAGCACGACTTTAAAAAACTTCTCTAAATTATCGATGAAAAAATAACTATTTTAATAATAATATTAAATAATAGATTATAAAATCATTAGAATGACATTATTAAAATGCATTTACCTTAATATTAAATTTTACAATGAATTGTTAAAATATTTTCAGAGCATTACATTCCCATGACTCTCCAAAACTACTCCAAATTACCTTTAAGAAATTACCTATTTTGATAACAATATTAAATCATAAATTATAAAATGACTAAAATGACTTTATCATTAATTATAAAACGTGGGTTCACTTCCGTCCTTTCTTAATGAGAAGAAAACAAGAAAAACAGTGTGAAATGCTGCAATTTCAGCAACACAGTTTCACCGTGTGGTTTCAAAAAAACAAAATCTGAGTATGTGTTTATTGCTCAATTCTGGTTTACGGCCGTAAGTTGATGTATTTTTATTATGATGAGTATGAAATACTGTTAGTATTTTCCTTTCTGCGGTTACAATTACTTTTCAGAGTGGACTTAAAATAACAGAGACTATTTCAGAATCTTTAATTACGACAATGATGGTTATAGGTCAATTTGTTTTTGCACACAGCTTCCACGGAGTCTGAAGGTCATCTCTCATCATGTACCAGATCCCTATGGCCATTCCTTTGAAACACTTCCCTTGCAAAACCTACCTTCTTTACAAAGTTTTATTCTGGAAACGAGGATGTTGGTGAAACTTTCGAAGCAATTTGGGTTCCCTGCATCTCTAGTAGATCTCCAGTTGAATTGTTGCAGCCACCTACCAAAAGAATTCAGTAAATTGACTGCTCTTGAGCGTTTGACTCTGGATAACTGTGACTTGGAATTTTTGCCTCGAGGAATGGGAAAACTGAAGAAATTGAAGCATTTGAGCATGCAACACTGCACAAAGTTGGCTTCCCTGCCGGAAGAAGTTGGGCTGCTGTCTTCAATGACTTGTCTGAGGCTATGCGGATGCACGCTTCTCAAAAATTTACCTGATGACCTCGGAAAGCTGAGTGCACTGGAAGAGCTGAGCATGAGAGAGTGTGAGAATTTGAGGGAGCTAACTCAAGGCTTTGGCGGATTATCTTCTCTACAAAAGCTGGACTTAACTGGATGCATCAGCTTGAAGACACTGCCAGAAAGCTTTGCGAATCTTCAAATAGAGTCGCTCACTCTGGAATCACTGCTGAGTTTAGATGAACTGCCGTATTGTATTGGAGATATGCCATGTCTTTCTCACCTGGAATTGAAATCCTGCAACTCATTATCCACTCTCCCCAATAGCTTTGTGCACTTGAAATGTTTACAGACCTTAAAAATAAGTGACTGCAGCAAAATTGTGGCGCTTCCCAGAAACTTTGGCTGGTTAGGTTTCTTGAATGTAATAACTCTGAAAAACTGTCCTAAACTGGAGGAGTTGCCTCATGGATTTCAAGCACTGCCGGCCTTAAAAAAGCTCCAGTTGATCAATTGTTCTAGTTTAGTGAATCTTCCTTCAGGGTTCGGGGAGCTCATATGTTTGGAATACTTGTTGTTAAAGTCCTTGCTAATTTCAAGTCTTCCAGATGGATTCGGGAAGCTCAAAAGATTATGCCTTTTAGTAGTAAAATTTTGTTACAAACTAGAAACATTGCCAGATGATTTTGAAACTTTAGCATCTTTGACTCTGACAAAATTGGAGTGGTGTCCCAAGTTGGACGGCGCAGCAATGGACAGAATAATAAAATTACAGCAATGCAATTATGCAAGTATTGCCGGAAGTGCTAAATTGATAGAGAGATGGGAAGAAATACGGGAGGAGGATGAATATCCAATGGCCGTATGTACTGAGGCTAGTGTTGTGGTAAGTGGAGGATCCGATTTTTACGTGTTTGTATCATTCGGGTTCTTTTTGAAAAGTCAAATGGACATATATGACGCTTATTTAGTGTCTGTTCTGTGCAGGATTATGAGGAGTGGAAGCGCGCTACAAGAGTGGGTTTGTTGTGTGGGAAGTGCGTAGAATGGGACAACACTACACAGCAATTGATAGAGCGCTCAACCTCCGTGTTGTTTGAGGAGGACACAACTGTGGCAGTGATCGCCCTCCCTCTTCACATGGAATTTAATCATTATCTGCTTCTGCAACGGCTTGTTGAGGCGGCGATGGAAAAAACAAAGACGGCTTCTACAGGACGGCTGGGGATTGTTTATGTGAAAAGAGTAAAAGAGAATGGCGAAACGACAAAACAAGAGAAAGAAGAAGAAGAAGACTGTTTCCGACAAGTTTTGAAGTCAGCGCCAAAAGGATCTTGTGCCATTCCTTCTACTGACATGAGGCGCCATCGTCTCATTACCTACCTTTTCTTTGATGCTAACGGTTACAAAGCTGACAACAAACTTGCCTGTTGCATGGTGAATGTAGGGGTGGAGGATAAAGACCATAAATTTGTGGAGTATAAAGATATGTTTGCAGAAGATGATATTTCAGGAGAGGCCATCCAGAGCTCAGAAAGCTCGGATAAAGAAGATATAATTTCCAATAGAGTTGGAAATTTTATAGAATCTATATGTTCAGGGGAGTTTTCTGGAACAGCTGGGCCACCCAATGAAAGTAGTTTTACAGAGTTTTTTCAAATATTGAAGGAAAACACTGCAGATCACCTCATCGACAGTAAACTGAACCTGGTACGTTTATGATATAATAAAACTATAGAAATATTGTTTTCATGTAACTATAAAAATTATAAATTTGAAGCAAATTGATATATACACCGTATCATATGCCTAGAACAAAACTATTAGTTGCCATCAAAATGAATGGTAAACGTTTGCAACTCATGCAATATGTTGTAACATGCATGTTTCAGGTACAGTTGGATCAACTAAAGAGCAATATGGTAGGCATCTTCATAAGTGATCTAAATACGCCTGAATACATAAAATTAGAACAGATCTATAAAGAACTCAAGTCTAAAGGCCACAATTTTGAAATTATCTGGATTCCTCTTCATAAAAATGAATTTTGTGGGCTTGGTTCTTACACAAGGGCTATTCAAAAAATGAGCTGGACAGTTCTTCTTAATCCTAGTATGGTTAGATTGGAAAGCAAAAATCCACATTGTATTATTTTTGATCAAGAAGGAAAAATTACAAATCAAGATGCATTGTCTGGAATGATGTCATGGGGTGTAGAGGCCTATCCATTTACCCAAATCAAGATTGAAGAAATTGTCTCTACCATACATTCTGAATCTACCTTAGAATTTCTCTTCAATAAAATAAATCTGGTAAGATGTAATGTTGAAGTAAATTTTCTTTGAAATGGAATTTTAAGTTTTTAAAATTAATATGTTTTAATAAGGTGATAATTTAGTATTATGTGATATTTATTTTCAATATTGATATGTAACATTTTTTTCTTTATATGATTGTAGGTGAATGGAGAAAAAATACAAAATAAGTTGATTTTTCTATATGCTGAACCTCCAAGTCCAAAGCTCAAAATGAAATTCAACTTAGAGAAATTAGCACAACTCCATGGTAATGTTCAAATTATATATGTGGGACACCTTTTTGTGGAAGAACATGATTTCACAACCTTCAAAGCAGTATATGAAGATGTGATAGAAAAAATGCAATTGTCCAAACTCTCATTTGAAGATATGGTTACATTTTGGCATCATTGCAAGTACTTCACAGAGGAGATGGGAGGGAAATTGAATTCAATTATAGCAGGGACACTCAAAAGACTTGTGAAGCATCTATATATTGAAAAGAGATGGTTAGTGGTACTAGATAACGATGGATTAGTGACAGGAAGTGGATATGAATTCCTAGAGAAAATTTTCAAACCTAATGATGAAAAGATAGATGAGGTGGATAATTTAATGAAAAGGGAATTGATGATAAGCTTACAAAAAGAAAAATGCAATCAAATTGTGAGAAAATATTTTAAAGATGAAATAATAGGTCACCCCTTGCATCATCATCCTTTATTATTACAAGACAATCAATTATCTCCAGATTATATTCATGGTTCATATATTTGTAACATTTGTGGTCTTCAAAATGTTGTTACATGGGAACAACAAAGACTTTATAGATGTAATGAGTGCAAGTGGGACATGTGCATCAATTGCTGGGATCTATTTGCTAAAGAAAAACTCAACTCCTTGATGACTACAGAAGATTAGAATGATATGAGAAGGGTGATATCTTTTATCCAAATGAAACATCTTTTAGGTGTTTCATTGTGTTAGGAGCATGTTTCTTTTTTACAGAGACACTTCCTATCATTAAGGTTATACTTAAATATATAATTTTCTTTTTTTTAGAATTGATGCCTATGTCTATATAAGTCTATAGACAACACCATATTTCTGGGAGAAGAAAACTGCACACATATATCTCTCATGTATCTTTGTTTTGAATTAAAAAAAAATCTTCTAAACTCCCCGCAGTGCTAGAAGCTTCTACATGATATTTGCATGTAGTATTAGAGTATTGTAGATTGCTAATAAATAGAGAATAGTGTACTTGAATTGGAGCATTGTAGATTACTATGAAATAGAGAATAGTACATTTGAAATGGTTTCCATTTGAGAAATAGGTTGATGAGAAACAGTGATCGCCCTCCCTCTTCAAATGGAATTTAATTATCATCATCTTATACAACGATGGAAAAAGCAAAGATCGCTTCTACAGGACGCAAAGATCGGGGCAGCGATGGAAAAAGCAAAGATCGCTTCTACAGGACGCCTGCGCATTGTTTATGTCAAAAGAGTAGAAGAGAAGGGAAAGAAAAAGAAGACTGCTTGCGACAAATTTTGAAGTTGACGCCAAAAGGATCGTGTGCCATTCCTTCTACTGACATGAGGCGCCATCGTCTCATTACCCACCGTTTCTTTAATGGTGAATGTAGGGGTGGATGATAAAGACCATAAATTTATGGAGTTTAAAGATAGTTTTGGAGAAGATTATATTTCAGGAGAGGCCATCCGGAGCTCAGAAAGCTCGGATAAAGAAGACATAATTTCCAATAGAATTGGAAATTTTATAGAATCTATATGCTCAGGGAAGTTTTCTGGAACAGCTGGGCCACCCAATGAAAGAGGTTTTACAGAGTTTCTTCAAATATTGAAGGAAAACACTGCAGATCACCTCATCGACAGTGAACTGAACCTGGTACGTTCATGATATAATAAAACTATAGAAATATTGTTTTCATGTAACTATAGAAATATATAAATTTGAAGCAAATTGATATATACAATGTATCATATGCCTAGAACAAAACTATCAGTTGCCATCAAAATGAATGTTAAATGTTTGCAATTCATGTAATTTGTTGTGACATGCATGTTTCAGGTACAGTTGGATCAACTAAAGAGCAATATGGTGGGCATCTTCATAAGTGATCTAAATACGCCTGAATATATAAAATTAGAACAGATCTATAAAGAACTCAAGTCTAAAGGCCACAATTTTGAAATGGTCTGGATTCCTCTACTCAAAAATGAATTTTATGGGCTTGGTTCTTACACAAGGGCTATTCAAAAAATGAGCTGGGCAGTTCTTCCTAATCCCAATATGGTTAAAGTGGAAAGCAAAAATCCACATTGTATTATTTTTGATGAAGAAGGAAAAATTACAAATCAAGATGCATTGTCTGCAATGATGTCATGCGGTGTAGAGGCCTTTCCATTTACCCAAAGCAAGATTAATCAAATTGCCTCTACTATGCATGCTGAATCAAGCTTAAATTTTCTCTTCAATAAACTAAATCTGGTAAGATGTAATGTCTGACGTTTTTTTTTTTAATAAATATTTAAGTTTTAAAATCAATATATATTTATTCAAATAAATTATTATTTATTATTCTACTATATTCATCATCAATATTAATTCACAATATTTCTTCCTTTTCATGCTTAGAGGTGAATACAGGAGTAATAGACAATAAATTGATTTTTCTATATGGTGAACCTTCAAGCTCAAAACTCAAAATTAAATTAAGCTTAGAGCAATTAGAACAAGTCCATAACAATGATCAAATTATATACGTGGGATATTTTTTTGAGAAAAAACATGATATTACAACACTCAAAGAGGTCTATTAAGATGTGATAGAAGAAATGCATTGGCCTAAACTATCATTTGAGGATATGGTTACCTTTTGGTATCATTGCAAGTGTGTTTTGAAGATGTGGAGGATAACTTAAATTTGATGACAAAAAGAATTCAAATTGCTTGCTAGGCTTCTATATATTGAGAAAAGATGGCTAGTTGTGCTAGATATTGATAGAGTGGTAACAAGGAGTGGATATGAAATGGTGAAGATGTTGTGTAAAATAAATGATGAGAAAAGTGATGATGTGGATCTCATGATGAAAAATGAATTGTTGGAAAGTTTACAGTTGGGAAAATGCAATCAAATTGTGAGGACATTTTGCAGTGATATAATCATAAGCCGTCCAAAACATTCACAACATGATTTGACAATAGAAAGTGGACAATATCTAATTATTGCAACTCATGCTATTTCAGTGAAACAATTACATGGAACCAACAAAGGAGCTATAAATGTGACCAATGTGAATGAGATTTGTGTATAAAATATTGACTATTGTTTGTAAAAGGAAAAGCACAAAAATCTCACCAAGAATAAAGATGCTAAAGAGGTTCTCCTTGCACACCTTTCCCTTTGTTAGGAAAATAAAGGGAATTAGAATATTTGTACGTTTTAAGAAACATTCAGTTTACTTTAGATATTATATTATTGGGCACCCATTTTTGACTCATTCTATTATATATGAATCATATTTATTCATTTTACTTGTATATATTATGAATACTCTTATTCTTATATTTTGTTTATTTATTTCAACATGAAATTTAAAATTTAGTAATTTAAATTTATAAAATTATTTAACACTTAATTTTTATGAACATTATTTATATATTTTAAAAGTGTAAAAATAAAATAAAATAAAATAGTTAAGGATATTAATATTTTAAATTATAGTCTATTTTTGTTTGATAAATACTATTTTAAAATGATATTATTTTATTAAAGTTAAATTATAGTTTATTCTTATATGGATCTTTTTTTTGGAAAGATCATTGGTTGAATAATTCTTGATAATATTCTTGATTATTGGGATATTCCTTTCTATCTAAAATATTGTTAGGGAATTAAAATTATGTATTATTGGGATGGAAATTTAAGCGTTATGGAATGTATAGATTCTAAAAATCCTTACCAAGAATATTTGAGGTGAAGGAATTAATCTTCTAATTTTTCAAATTTAGATCAAAATTATGGGTGTGTTTGGAGTACTAATTTTTTTTATCTTGGTTGGAACCTTAGAAGGAATGGAAGCTACACTAGTAAGGATGGTAAAAAAAATAATGGTCTAAGAATAAATTGAATACTATCTTTTACCTAGGATATGACAGTGAAAGATAAAGTGTGGCCTAAAAGAAAAAAATATTTATCTAGTTGCATTTCAGAAAAAAATTCTTACTTGAAATAAAATCTAAAAGAAAGGGTTTAATGGTCCTAGTAGATGTTGTCTCTACTTGATACAAGAAAAAAAAAAATCTTTTATGTGATTAACTATGTGTGTTTGGGTTCTCTAATAGATAAATTGGTTTGCTAAGTTCCTCCTATAAATGAAAATTCTATTTCAATTTATGGAAAATGGACCCCCATATTACCATCTCAAAGTTATATTTGGAGTAGAAGAATAATAATCAATATTTTAGAGTAGAAGAAAAACTAACTAAAAAGCATTGGATGGTAATCACTTATGTATCTTCTTATTTTTTAAGAGGTAGTTTAAAGAGAAAACAAAGAAGTGAATCCATCATAGATAAAAATTCTAAAAATATAGCAAAATTTTCATCAAGGTTTTAAAGAGGCTTTAAAAAAGTCAAATTTTTATATTTTTTTCTCCTCCTCTAAAGGATGGATAAAATCAACTTTGATGGATCTTAAAAAAATAATCCTAGTTTATTTAAAGGTTTTGGAATCACTCACATTCTAATACCATGTTGAGTAACTAGGATGGAATCACGATTATCAATTTGAAACACCAAATAACCTCCACACACATAAGAGAGAAGCAACAAAAAGATGTTATTCCATCAAACATGAATACAATATGATACAAGATGTGTACTAAGATACATTTTGATATGTCGCAAGATGCAAGAGGAGCCTTTCTTATAAACTCAAGGTGAGAGATAGGATTAGATAAGATCATGAAAAGTTTCTTAATCCTATAACATGAGACTGTTCAAGGAGTAATTAGGATAATCACATAATGATTAATTAGTCATTAACTAATTATTAAGTCTCTTAATACTTTAATTACTTAAAAGCTAAAATAAGTGTTTTATTATTATTAGATTGGGCTATTTATAAGTCAAGTTATCTCATTGCACAGGAATAGGACACTTGTCACAATCTAATCAAATACTCATCCAAGGTTTGCAAATTTTTTTTTATAAAAATTCATTATCTCAATATTAGATAATTGTGTGGATTAATTCTCTTCTCAAGGTTGCATAATAAATCGGTTTCTTTGATCTCTCATTTTTTATAGGTGTTTTAGTCACAAACAATTTTTAGAAATTGTGGGATTCACTATCAACTCCAATATGGTATTAAAGCACTAGATCTATGATTTATTGTCTAAATTATGAGAGATATGGTGTTAAGGAAAAAATTAATTCATCCTAGAGAAAAATGGGAATCGGTGTTATGTTTAGAATGGCCAAACTCCCTAGTATCATGTATCATTTTGCCAAAATTGGTGCAATTGAAAAAGGTTTTTTTGGCTTCCATAGATCTCAAGGCGAATTATATATGACCATAAGACTGTATGGTCACCTATCAACCTACACAAGCTCAAGAAGTATAGGAAAAGGTACAACTATTCTTTTTCAAGCAATTAGAGTTTTAAAAAAATTCTTTTTTTTTTTTGTTTTGCTAAAAATAATTTTAAAAAGAAACTAAAGAGAAAAAAGATTGTTTGAGCATATTGTACAGTTCATACACTACACAAATACTAAGATGTGTCCCCTCAAATTCAGACCAACCCCTCATGGCCTCACCAATAGGTCTTTAAACCCCATTGGCAACCCTCAAGTTGGGAACCCTCAAGTTGTCTCATGGCCTCACCAATAGTTCTTTAATACTTTAATTACTTGAAATCTAAACTAAGTGTTTTATTATTATTAGATTGGGCTATTTATAAATCAAGTTGTCTCATTGCATAGGAATAGGACACTTGTCACAATCTAATCAAATCCTCATCCAGGGTTTGCAATTTTTTTTTATAAAAATTCATTATCTCAATAGTAGATGCTTGTGTGGATTAATTCTCTTCTCAAGCTTGCATAATAAATCAATTTATTTGATCTCATTTTTTATAGGTGTTTTAATTACAAACAATTTTTAGAAATTATGGGGTTCACTATCAACTCCAATATGGTATTAAAGCACTAGATCTATGATTTATTGTCTAAATTATGAGAGATATGGCTTTAAGGAAAAGCTTAGTTCATCCCAAAGAAAAATGGGAATCGGTGTTATGTTTAGAATGGCCAAAATCCCTAGTATCATGTATCATTTTGTCAAAATTGGTGCAATTGAAAAAGGTTTTTTTGGCTTGCATAGATCTCAAGGTGAATTATATATGACCATAAGACTGTATGGTCACCTATCAACCTACACAAGCTCAAAAAGTATAGGAAAAGGTACAACTATTCTTTTTCAAGCAATCAAAGTTTTAAAAATTTTCATTCTCTTTTTTTGTTTTGCTAATTTTTTTAAAAAAAAGAAACTAAAGAGAAAAAAGATTGTTTGAGCATATGGTGCAGTTCATACACTGCAAAAATACAAAGATGTGTCCCCCCAAATTCAGACCAACCCCTCATGGCCTCACCAATAGGTCTTTAAACCCCATTGGCAACCCTCAACCATCTGTGACTATTGCTAGCAATGTAATCATGAACATCTGACGGTATAATTTTTTTTTAGCCCCTTTAATCATTATCGATGGCAATCCAATTAACAATCAAACATCAAATCCCTATCAATGACCAATGAAACATTTTATTGGTGTATTTTGACACCAAGTTCAAATAGCCCAAGAATATTCCAATCTCTTCGACGTATATTCTAAGAACCTTGGTTTTCTTGGTGTCTGTCAAATATTTTTGGGGGTTATATTTTCCCTATATGAGGAAATATTCTATTGTATATTTAGTTGATGTCAGCATGATGCTATTAGTACTATCAATTGTATAAACTCTCCTAGCCCCCCTCCTAAATGTCATTTTCCCTAAAAGAGCTATTTTTTTCTTTTTGGCATAACTTGGCATACAATTTCAAAATTGGGAAAAAAATATATCAAAAAGTTGTTTCCAACTAGTGGTGTAGGTCTCATGATTAGATTTTTTTCTCATTAATTTTATTCTCATTCAAAGTTAGATCATCATTTTCTACTTCCAATCTCTTAACCTTTTTCTTGTATCTTTCATTTTTATGATCCTTGTGGTTTTGGAAACATATTTCAAAGCTCTTCACATCCATACATCCACTTTTCCTAAAATCTTTGTTATTTACATTTTATCTAGTTTTATGTGATTTCATATTTTTTCAATTACTTAGACATCTTGGCACCTAGAAAGGACTTTTTGCATGAGATGACTTCATTTGATCTACTTTACATGCATTGAGGTTATTAGTCTCTTATTTCTTCATTTGAGGAAGGATTATTCATTTTTTTTTTCATCTTTCTATGGTCATCCTAGAAAAGGATAACTTTGACTCTTGGTGAAATGAAGTCCTAGCACATCTCAAGTGGCTTGATCTTTTTCCTTATCTTTATGGACTCATACATAACCACATACACTAGGGATTAGATTAGCATGGGTATCATCAGTGATCTTGTTGTAGGCGTGATTTTTTCTAGTGTTGATCATGACAATATGTGTGCTTGTATAAGATATTGAATGTCCCCACACACTTTTGAATCGACTTTGGAAGATCCATGAAGACCCTCATATCTCTCCACTCTACAAGGATCCTACAATATATTATCTCATTCGTCTTGCAAATGTCGATTTGATACCCTTTTATGATAATAATTTAGAGAATCTTGAGTATATTATAGGTCTTGCATGTTTTGATGGTTCAAAGACTCATATTCATATTCCCATTATTCATCTCAAGACTCAATATCCATCTTTTGTTGTTCCTAATCAGCTTGACATTGTCACATCCTTGAAACATATTTGTTTAGTGCAATAGGGTATCCATCTTCTTTTAGACATAGCTACTTGTGATTTGTATCTTGTAGACATATCATCCTTGTTTGTAGAGTCTCAAATTGTAGATTTGGAAGATTAATTTGAGAACATTCATGTCCTATTTTTTGAGAGCCACATCTTCACTGTTGGTCCATCATCTACATCATCTTTGGATCATATTCTACATCAGTCTTCATTGGATTCTAGATTGGTATCATATCTTTCTAACATGTGGAGGGTTGAGATGTTTTCAGTGACACATCATTTAGATTTGGATTCTTGATTTTTCCATCTTTGGGGAATGCCTTTTCCAATCACCAATGAATTTATTTCTTCCTAAGTAGAGAAATTTTATTTGTAGGAACTGGATCATGTTTTGTGTTCAGGTGAACTCATCATTAGCACATGAGCTCTTTGATTATGTGGGGGGTTCATATCCTCATTTTATCTGTCTTACCAGGTGGAAATGTATTGTAATTATATGGCAAAAATAATTCTTAGGCAGTCAAATTGAGCCCTCCTTCTATCCTTCTTTCACTAGTGTAGCTATTTCATTTTCTCTCTTTTATTAAGGGGGTGTTGGAATAATTAGGATAATCACCTAATGATAAATTATTAATTAACTAATTATTAAGTCCATTATTACTTTAATTATTTATTCTAAACTTATGAATTCTTTTCTATTATTAGATTGGTCTATTTAGAAGTCAATTTGTCTCATTACATAGGAGTAGATTTTTTTTCACAATCTAATCAAATCCTTGAGGGTTTGCACTTTTTCTTTTATAAAGATTCATTATCTCAATGGGTGATCCCACAATAGTGGTTTACAATTTTTGGCCAAACTGGACACTGATATTTTTTTTAACACAATCTCCACATTCGGGCACCTATAGCGATTAAACCGTAAGGAATTTGAAGATGATGCAAACTAGAGTCTTGTCATATTTTGTCTGCAGATTCTAAAAATATTTTTTTCAATTTTTTTGGAATCAGATTGCACTTCTTTTTCCATCTCCCACGAAAATTGTTTTTTTTCAAAAAATAGCATTTTTTTAAAAAGTGACACACACCGTATAATGCATAACTTTTTTTTCCTTGAAAGATAAAATTCCAATTCTTTCATAAATTT